>WNWK01006053.1:0-111119 GCA_009830355.1 Cherax destructor | reverse complement strand
CTAAAAACAAAAAGACAGAGGGTGATGGAAAGGGCAGATTTTTAAAGGGGGGGAAAATTTTTAAAAACCCGATAAAAGGCAACCAGAAAAAAATTTTTCCGGGGGGAACTTGACATCACCAAAAAAAAGGATTTTAGGGGAACTCCCCCAAATTTTCCCAGGGGGCAAATAAAAGAAAAAATCTGTAAATTTTGATGAAAACTAATTTCAGAATTCCTTCAAAAACCTTTTTTAAGGTTTTTTTTGGATTTAAAAACCCCAAATGTTAGGCCCAACATGGGAGCACAAAAGGCATGGCCCCCTGATCAAGTTGAAAAAGCTAATAAGGTTCTTTTGCAACAAGACTACCCCTAAACCCGGGGGGGTTGATTTAAGAAGAGACCCCAAAGAATTTAACCGGGGGGGCCCAAAAGTGGAGGGGGGAGAATGTTTTGGGGACATAAAAAAATCAAAGGTTTTGGAAGAGCTTTTTAAAACAGAATTTTTGAAATTAGGGGAAAAGGAAAAGAGGAAAAAGGGAAAAAAAAAAGTAAAAGGGGATGTCGGGAAAAAATTTCTGTTTTTCAGGTGGTTGATAAATTTTGGAAAGGAAAATTACACCACACACACACACACACACAAACCACCCCCGCACAAAAAAATTTTTGGGCCATGAATGGAGGGGGTTTCCTTTCATGGGTTTAAAAAGAGGTATGAAAGCCCCCCGGGGAGGGGACCAGGGGAAGAAAAAGGGCGGGGCCGGGGAGATAAACCCAACCCCTAAAAACCCACAACTGGGGATACCCCAACAACACAAACAAAAAAAAGGGGGGGAAAAAAATTCAAGGAATTTGACCCTTGGCCCCCAGAACCCACCACTTTTGAAAAAAAAAACCCCAAGGTCTTTTCCCTGTTTTTGGTAAACGGGTTTTATGGGGGTTAAAGGGGGGGGAAAAAGAAAAAAAAAGGGGAAAAGGGAAAAGGGAGGAAAAAGGGGAAAAAAAAAGGGGGGAAGGAGGTGAAAAGGGAAAAAGGGGGAAAAAAAGGGAAAAAAGTAATAAAAGAGAGGGGGGGGGGGAAAAAAAAGAGAGAAGGAAAAAAAATAAAAAAGAAGGAAAATTTTTAGGGAAAAAAAAGATGGGCTTGTTTTCAAAAAAATTTGTTGAAGTCTTGAAGGGAAGGGAAAAGGTCAAGAAAAGTCAAAAAAGGTCAAAATAGTCGTTAAAAAGGTCAAGACGGGAAAAAAGGGAAATTTTCGAAAAAAAGGGCAAGATTTCGGGAAAAAATAAAAAATTTTCGGGAAAAGGCAAGTTTTGTGGAAGAAAGGTCAAGAGGTGGGAAAAAAGGTCAAAATGTCTTAAAAAAGGGGAAGAAGCCGAAGAAAGATCAAGATAGTCGGGGAAATTTTGGTGATATTTTCAAAAAGGGGAAAAATAGGGGGAAAAAGGGGTCAAGATAGTTGTTGGGGAAACAAGAAAATGTTAAAAAGGGGCCTATTTGGAAAAGGGCAAGATAGTTTGAAAAAGGGAAAGAAAATGAAAAAAGGCCAATATCTTAAAAAAGGTTAAGTTTTTAAAAAAAGGGAAGGGTTAAAAAAAAGATCAAGGTCAAAAAAAAAAAAAAAAATTTTTGGGGGGGAAAGGGGTCAAGGTAAATAAATATATCTGACCACTTAAAAACAACAGGTGTGTCACCAACAGGGTCATAAAAGGGGGGCCCAAAACGGGAGTTTTTCAACAGGAGTTCAAAATTGGCACAGGAGGCCAGCAGGATGCCAAAAGGGGGAGGCCAACACCAGGAGTGCCAACAGGGGGAGGCAAAAAGGGGGAGTGTAAACAACGGGAGTGTCAAAAACGGGAGTGTCAACAACAGGAGTTAAAAAAAAAAGGGGCAAAAAAGGAGGCCAACAGGAGTGTCAGCAACGGGGGGGCCCAAACAGGGGGCCCAACAACGGAGGTAAAAAAAGGTGTCAACAACAGGATTTAACAAAAAGAGGTAAACAACAGGGGGTGTAAAAACCAGGAGGTAAAAAACGGGTGTGTAAAAAAGGGGGTTTCAAAAAAGGAGCCCCCAAAAAAAGGGCAAAAACGGGGGCCCACCAAAGTTTTGAAAGGGCCAAAACGCACAGAGCAAACTTGAGAGGAACTGAAAGTGAAGTTGGGGGGGAAAATATGACAAAAAAGAGGCACCCGGGAAAAAAGGGGGGGAAAGCTCCCCCAAAAAAAAACCGAAAATGACATGGCAACAGAAAATGAATGAAAATAAAGGGGAAATGAAAGTAGTAATATTAGGTGACTGAATAAGATGTGCAGGGGGAAAACCAAGCATCAAAGTAAAACAGAGGGGAAAAGGTAAAACCCGATAAAAAGAAGAAGAATTTGGGGGGGAGAAGGAGGAGGAGAAGGAGGAGGAGGGCAACAAGCCCGGGGGGACCGCCCCAAAAAATAAAACAAAAATTTTAAAAAAAAAAATTCGTGGGGAAATTTTAATGAATTGTGAATTTTGGGTTTGGGGGGGGGGGGAATAAAGGGTGGGGGGGGGGGGTTGGGGGGACGATGGTAGTGTTTGGGGAAAGGAAAAAAGGTAACGTGGTGGGGGGAAACCGCGGGCGGAGCAGCAGTAGGTCAGAGGGCATTTCCCGGGGGCATAGGGGAAATGGGGCCAGAGTTTCCCCGCAACCCCCCCACCAACCCCCGGGGAACCCCCCCCCGGGAGCCTCCTTTAAAAGGGGCCAACCCAAAGAAGCCCAAAAAAAGTCCGCGGGGGCCCCCCGAGGAAACCCCCAGACCAAAGTTTGGGGCCCAAACGTCCCGGTCTTCCCCCGTCGTCCCGAAGTCGGGGTCCGGGGGGACGCCTGGGCGACCATTTTTTATCCGCCCGCCCCTTTCTTTTTGCTTCAAAAAAGGGGAAAAAAGGAAAAACAAGATTCTCCCAAAGGGTTTTTCCCCCCGCGCCACCTGGTTTTGGGCCATCTCGAGAAAAATTTTTTTTTCCCCCCCCTGACGTGTTGTTTGTGTGGTGTGGGGGTTTTTTTTTTCCCCGGGGCGAATGACCTACGGGCCCCCCGTTTAAAACTTCAAAATGTCCCCCTTCCTAAAACCCTTTTTTAAAAAATTTCCCCTTTTTCCAAAAATTTTAAAATTTATAATATACTTTTTTACAAGCAAGGGTTTTTTTTTTTTTTTCCAGGGGGTTTTTTGTCCTTGTTTTTTTGTCCCCTTGTCTCACTTTGGGGTTGTTTGGGCTCTTGTCTCACCGGGGGTTGGGGTTTTCCCCTTTTTCCCCCTGGAGTTGTTTGTCCCAGGATTGTTTCCCGGGTTCTTGTCTACTGGGTGTTTCTCACTGGAGGTTTCCATTGGGTTGTTGTCCACTGGGTGTTGCCCCCTGGAGGTTGTCCCGGGGGGGTTTGTCCACGGAGTTTGTCCAGGGGAGTTCTTGTCCCGGGTTGTTTTTTTGGTCTCAAATTCGCATCAAGAGGGTTTTTAGTTTTCCGTGGGAAAAAGACACGTTTGGCTGATCAAAATTGAGGAAACGTTTCCCACCAACAGCTTCCCTCAAGGGGCAAACGTTCCCTCTTACTTGACAGTTTCGCAAACCAGCACCCCGATTTTGTTTTCACGACTCTCTTGCCCTGTGGTGACCCTTCCCTTTTCCAGGGGAAATTTTTCCCGTATTTGTATATTAAACTGTCCCTAGGGTTTTTTTTTTTTTTGATCACATTTTTCCCCCCACGGCAAATTCTTTCTATGTGTCAAATCCTTCTCCAATAAAAAAATTTTTTTCTCCCCCATTTCAAATTCTGTGTGTCAACAAGGATTTTCTCCTCCCATTTATCAAATCAGGAACATTTCCGTTTCAAAAACAATTATACTTTTCCTATTTCAAATTTAAATATTGATCGTTATCTATGTTGGGCAGTTTTTTTTTTAATCTGATTTAAAGGTTTTAAATTACAACTTTTAATTAGATTTCACCAACACCAAAAATTAAACCATTTAGCAAATAATATCTCAAATTTTGTAATTTTTTTAGCTGACAAGTTCTTAAACCTTAAAAAAAAAATCTTTTTTCCTTGGGTTTATTTGGTTAAGTTAATTTCCTTTTTCCCCTTGGTTTGAAGTCTTGTAGTTACTGGGAAGAATCAACGAGGAAAACCCGAATTTCTTTGGTATTCAGTACCGAGAATGATATGTAAGAACATGTAAACAGGGACTGACCACCCAAACATTCCCAATGTGATGGCGGTATCGTCTCAAATTTCTGCCCCTCTGTATTAACTGAAGAAGCCCACTTTAGGCGAAACGTTTCGAAAAAAATTATCTAATTGTTAATTTTTTTCAACGAATAGACTTATTAGGGGAAAAGGAAAAAGACCTATTACAATTTCCCTAAAAAAAATTTCTTTTTAAATTATTTCGGTTAGATTTTTTCCCTTAGTTAGAATGGTTTTTTTTCCATTAAATTAAAATTCCAAAAGTTTGGGACTTTATTTTTCTTCCCTTATTTTTGGTTTTCCGAAACGTTATTTTTTTAATCATTTGTTTTAAACTAAACCATTATTTCTTAAGTTTTCTTACTTTGTTTCCTATTATTTTTTTTCGTTCGAGCTTTTAAACCCAACCCATCCTTTAGCAAGTTGAACAAAAAGGGGCACAAAATGGGGGCCGGGACAAAAATTTCTGCCTGCAAACGGTTTTTTAAACCCAGAACCGCCCAAAAAACAATAACTCGCCGGGTCTCAAACCGCGCAAATTCTCCCCCAATTCACCAAGCGGCCAGTAATCCGAAAAACCCTGCAGCGACCCGCCGGCAGGAAGAGAACCCCCGCCCGCCCTGTGATAACCGTTATCGTGTGAAATATATCGTCTCCCCCCGGAATCGCCCTTCCCAAGCAAAAAAGGGTGAGTTTTACGGCGGGAAAGTTGCCAGAGAGACCAGAGGACCGGTTGCCACTCACCCTACTACCCTTCTGAAGAAATCGGTAGTGTTTCCACCCCCTAAAGACCATTTGAAGACGTCAGCAGTGTTGGCACCAACGCCAAGATCCTTCGGGGGATTTAAAGTCTTTCAATTTCCACCCAGGGGGGGCTCCAAGACTTTAGGGCCTTTGGGGAAGACAGCCATCAAATAGTGTTGCCAGCGATGATCAATCTTCCCGGGGAAACCCGCGATCTCCAAGACCTTCCCGGACCTTTAAAAGGGGTTTCCCCAACCAAGACCTTTTAGAAGACTTCAGTGTTGTTTAAACCCAGACGCTGCCGGAGATTAAAAACAGCAGCAACAGCATCCAGTGGACCAGTGCAGCCAGCGGCTGAAAACCCCGGGAAGCCATCTCCCCCGGAAAATGCTGGGGTGGCGGGAAAACGTGAGCTGCCAAGGCTCTCGTCGACACCGCAGGCGTGCGGGCCCCTTTGTTGACCCCTTTTGTATACTTGTTATTTGGAGATACCATGTACACCTTGTTGGGGCATGTATTTTGTCCCTTGATAAGTACTCACGAGGTTGGCAGGGTCGAGACCCTGCCGGGTCAGGTCGACATACTGGTTTCGGCCTTCTGCGCCCATCATACCTATTTTGAAACTCTGTAGTTTTACCACAATCATTTCCCTTAAGGTCATTCCACTGAAGAAATTTTTCCCAAAAAATTTCGTGACTATTTTTATCTTTAGCGTCCACCACCCCCTTTCTTGCCCCTGTCTGATTTATCGAAACCTGTGGGACCTTTGTGTTCCCTTTGTTAGTGTATGGGAAAATTTTTTGTGTTGCCTTGCTAGGTCAGAACATTTGTAGTACCTTGGAATGGAAATTTTCTTGGCCGAGTTCGACACAAAGACCTTGGAAATGGTGGGGCACCCTGTGTTGCCTTGTTAGGTGTCAGGCCCCTTTTGTGTTGCCTTGTTATTTTCAGGCACATTTGTTGTCCCTTTTTAAATGTGTCAGGAACTTGTGTTACCTTGTTAGTGTGTTGGGAATTAGGGATTCATTTAGCTCACCCAGAGCATCTGCCTTTCCTTTTTCGCATCGTATGTAGCCTGCGGATTTGTAACCCACCTGTCTTGCATCAGCTGGCCCCCAGGTGGCTCTCAGTACCCTTCAGCTGGTTCTCAGCACACTTCAGCTTTCAACATCGAAAATTTGGGCCTTTTTCACCCCGCCCAGTTGGCTTATAGCATCCCTGGCTAGACATCAAACCAGCAGCTGGCACTCCTTACTCACAGCGCAATATTTTTTTTTAACCTACCATCTACCCCCTTTCCTGTCTCCCACCACTACCTATCCACCACCTTTCCTATCTACCACCAACCTTCTCCACCATTACATATCTACCAATTACATATCTACCCCCTTTCTATATCTACTACCTTTCCCCATTTTCCCCTATTACATCCCACGATTGTTACTAGATCACATCCCCAATTTTTTACTAACCACCTTTGTGACCTATCAACAAAAGGGGTCATCTGGTCTCGAGGAATGGGAGGATGTCACTTTAAAAGTTTATATCCGCAATATAAACATTGTGGGGGTGCGTCTCTGGTATAAAACCGAGAGTTTTATCCTCCTGGTAAAAAACAAGAAACAGCAGAATCCTTCAGTAATCGACAGGCTTTGAAGTCCAGTTAGGCAACAAGCATCCACGTGAATCAGCATCTTAAAGGGGACCTTTGGGGAAACATCCTCACCACGTGGGAAAAGGACGGCAGGGTATCGCGGGGGAGGTTCCGCCCTCCGTTGTTTCACCCGACCTTGGGGGGCCCTAGACCAGCTGACCTTGATGTAGACTTTTTTTTTGGGGAAAGGGGAAGAGACGCGCAAATTACATGTGAACAAAAACATTAGATCACTACAACAATGGTACACAATACCAACAGGTTGATAAGACCAAAGTATCAACTTTTCAGTCGAGTACAGAGGAGGAGGCAGAAGCAAAATGATGAATCACCTAACCTTGAAGATAGTTTTGAGGTGGGTCCCGAAAGCTGAATGTTAACATGTGCAAAAACCCTGGATGTTTATGCCCGAAGAAAGCCAACCATTTTTTTCAGTTTGTACGAGATTTAGGGACTGATTACCCATCTTTCCCCGTCTTCGCATATCCCGGTTGAACTGATAAATCGGCAAACTTTATCCAGGTGTAACATTTTTCAATTCTTTTGACGTACAATATTGTATGTGATAAAAAATTTTGAAACCCGAAAAGTTGAAAGCTTTTACGTCAAGGAATACTACGGGACTAGTGAATGTCCCCGGGCGGACCGAAACGCGTCGTACGCCCCCTGCCCAGTACAGGTTATTTTTTATAAAATTATATTTTTTTTTAAAAAACAGCAGAAAAAATCGGTTTTTGTCCTTAGTAATAAATATGCTTATTAGTTACTGAAGTCTGGCCACATTACCTTGAGGCGTGGAGGTCAAGGAGGTCAACACAGAGGGGGGAGGTGTTCCAATGCCACCCGGTGGAACAGGGGGAGGGAACAATGAGAGAGGTCAGGGCGCATCAAGAGACCGAGGTTTTGCCTTTTTGCCGGGTGAGGGACTCTTGATCCAAGAATTGAGAAACTCTCCTTCTCATGGATAAAAATCATTACCCTCCATTCCCCGGGCGTTGCACTGCAGATGGGTTTTTTCGCCCCGTTAATTTAGTTCAGACTCGGGTAAGGACCCACAAAGGGGGTTTTAGTTCAGACCCCAGGAAGGGGCCCACAAAGGGGGGGGGAAGTGGGGACAGAAGAAGAATACCGGGGGGAGAGGAAGAGCTAAGGGGGAAAGGGGGAAAGAGTCGGGGGCAAAAAAACCCAAAAGTCTAACTATTTTTAAAGTAAGGTCTCGGGGGTTAGAGTTCAGACCTCGGGGGAAGGGGCCCACTGGGGGGGGGGGTGGGGACAGACGAAGAATAACGGGGGGAGAGGAAGAGCTGAACGAGAAGAGAAAGAGTCGGGGCTAAACCTAACAGTCAACCCCCTTCCCCCGTAATTTAATCAGGAAAAAATTTGAGTTTAAATTTTTTTTTTTGCAAAATTTTTTTAAAAACCCGATAAAAAAAATGAAATTTAAAAAAATATTTTTATTAAAATCTTTTCAAAAAATAGGGGAAAATTATAAAATTAAAAATTTTAGACAGATATTAAAAAAAAAAAATGTTTATTATTAAAAAAATAATTCCCCAAAATGAAAAAGACTATATTTAAAAGAGATTGAAAAAGCTCAATTATTCCCCGGAAGGTTTCAACCAGGAAAAATTTTTTTGGGGGCAATTATCACTCTTTCCGCCCAGCCTTGGTTGGTGGGGGTTTTTGAGGAGCCCCAGGCTGATTTTTGGATTTTATTTTCACAGCCATGACGGAGGGATACAGGGGGCCCAAAAACCCCCATTGGAATTAAATATTCCCGGGGAGGGTTTATCCGTCAAACGTGGACGTTGTCCCCCGGGAAATTCGAGATTTTTTGGGGGTAAACCACCAAATTTAAAAAGGGATACCCCCTTTTAACGGGGCACGACGGATCTTGGGTGAAATTTGAAGGAAACGGCGTATACCAGAGTTGTGGATAAATATCAGGACAAGGGCTGGTGGTAATGCAAAATGGGGGTTTGTTAAGGGAGTTTCGGCAATTTTAAAATGGAAAAGTTGCGAAACGTTCCTTTTTGAAGCTGGGGAAAGGGACACAGGAAAGGGAAAAGATGTTGGGGATTGTCCATGCTGTTACTGTTGGTAGATGGATGAATGGTCTTTACCTGGTATGTTGGAAGGCAAATATTCGGTAAAAATGACATTAAGGAACCTACACCCCCCCTTTATCTTAATGCATGGTTTTCGAAACCGGTAATGTTACCATGTTCAGGGGATTCCGCCGGTTGTGGGGCAGACGGGAAATGGTGTTGCCCGCCAACGGAAAAGGCCCGGAGGAACGCCGGGAAGGAGAATAAAATACGGAAAAATGAAGGAGGCAAAAGGGACGAAGAATTGGCAAGGAAAAAAGGGGGAGATGGTTGAAGGAGGGCATGGACAAGGTATGGAGCGAGGAGGTGGAGCAGGGGGAAAAAGAGACAGGGAGGGGGTGGACAGGGTGCAGCCCAGAATCGGGTGGTGCCCGGTGTAACGTCTTGGACGAGAGTCAGAGGATTACGGGAGGAGGCTGAGATCTTGGAGGACCCGAAGGGAGTTCATTCGAGGTGGCCCCGGTCACTTGGGGGGAAGTGGCAGGGATGGGAATTGGGAGAATCAAAGATGTCAATGACGGCCCCATGGGGTGGTCCTGGGGAAGACAGGACATCAAGTTGAGGTTCAGGGTACAGGTCAGTAGGGAGCAGAAAACATAGGGAAGAGAGAATAAAGGGTGGAGAAAAGGGAATCAAGGAAAAGGCCAGGGAAGAATCTGAGGATGACCTATTAACGCTGCACAAAGGCCGGGGTAAGAAGGTGGGGGATGTGGGCAGGGAAAAGGAAGTAGGTGAAGGGGAATGGTGATAGAAGGGAAAAAGGGGATGGGAGGATTAAGGGGGTGGAAGGAAAAAAACAGGGAAAACTAGATAAAAGAGACTGAAGGAGGAAAACCCTGTCCTTCACTTTAGGTGTAACGATGAATGTAATCCCAGGAACGGGTCAAACAAAAATTTAATAACATTGAAGAGGATATAGATGTGATATTTTTCCAAGAACACAATTATCAAAAGGATCAACCAAATTAGGGGATAGGGTTTTTTCGTGGACGCAGGGGCCAAGGGTGGGGGGGATGGTGGGATTAGAGAGTCCAGTCCTTTTACCTTGCCCCGGGGAGCATGTAAAATTGAGGGTAAGGGTGAACGGGGAGTGGGGTCAAGTAAGTTTCCTTGGGGTATATACCGGCTGTTCAATGGAGATCAAGGATGATTTTTAATAACGAGTTGATTTGCTTTCAGAGGATTTCCCCAGGCGAATAGCTGGGAGGAAAGTGGATTCGGATTAGGGATGGACCCCGAAGGGGGTGTTTTGGGGTCCTAAGGGATGTTTGGGGGCGGGTGGGGTGGTGGATGTGGTGGGGGAAGGATGAGTTGGTGGAAATACTTTCTTAAGGAAAATTATGCGGCAAGACGGATCAATAACTTTAAAGGTCGGTGGATGTGGAAAGGTGGAATGCTTTGATTTTTTTTCGATCACAGGGGTGTGTTATTTGGGAGGGTGGAAGGGGTTTGCATGAAAGGGGGTTTTTGGAAATTGAATACGAGGTTTTGGAAAGGGAAGGAGGAGGAGGGGCATTTGAGCAGTGGTGGGAAGGGTTGTGGGGGGATAGGATAAAGTCAGTTGTTAAAGGTGGAATGAGACGGAAAGGGAAATTGAAAGCATTATGAGAGGGTTGGGGTGAGGAAATGAGGTATAGGTATGGGATCAGAGGTATTTGGAGGGGCTTTTAGGTGATGTCAGGGGGGGGGATTGGGGGGGAAAGAAGGTAAAGGGGAGAGTTGAGGGCAAAGTTAAGGGAAATACAGGGGGGGAGAGATTTTGGACTGGATTGAAGTGGTTGGAAGAAGTTTTGTGGGGAAAAAGTGTCAAAGGTAGTGTTAAGAAATTTTCAACGGCAGGAAAGGTATGTTGATAGAATCATTGAAGGTGGAAGGGGGTGAGAGGGATCAGGAGGGAACGGCACTGAGGACAACGGAGGGGATGGGGGGCACGCAGAGGGTTGGTTTTGTAACAAATATGAAAAGGGGGAGACAGATGAGGAGGCTAAAGGTAGGATATTGAGGGAATTGGGAAATTATTAGGTGAGGAAGAGAGGAAGGAATGGGGGGAAATTTTGGAGGAGGAGGTATGGGAGGCGGTGAGGGGTTTGAGATTGGGAAAGTCGCCTGGCATAGACGGGTTCCCGGGGGGAATTGTATGTTAAGCATTGGCAGGTTTTGAAGGGGGTAATCGTTAAAATGGTAAAATGAACTGAAAGAGGAGGGGAATATGGGTGAGTCGATGAGAACGGGGGTTGTAGTACTAGTGGCTTGGGGGAAAACAGGAGGGGTTAGGTGATTATAGGGAATAGCATTATTGACTGCAGATTATAAAATATTTGCAAAGGTTTTAGCAAACAGGATCAAAAGAGGGTTGGGGGAATGGTTGTGAGGGACATAATGGGTGCCGGGACGGAGTATCAGAACGGGGCATAGACGTATAAAGCAGTTTATTGAGAATAGTCAGAGGGAGGAGTATTGGGGGTGGATTGGCAGAGGGCAAAATGATAGGGTGGACAGGAAATGTTATTGGATATTTTGGGAGGCAAGGGTTTGGGAGGTAGTATAGGTTTGGGTCGAACTTTGTATGAGGGGGCTTTAGTTAGGTGCAAATTAATGGGAATGTGGGAAGAAAGGTGGAGATGAAGAAGGGTCTGCGGCAGGATGTCCGCTGTCGCAGATCCTTTTGCCTTATTACAGGATCCGTTTTATAGGTTGGTGGAGGAGGAGGTTTTACGGAGGGGACATGGAGGAGGATCAGAGGGGGTATTGTTGGTTATGTAGATGATACTACAGTGTTGGTCAGGTCTGAGAAGCAGTTGAGAATGATCAATGAGTTGGTTGAAAAGTTTGGGAAGGCAACGGAATGAGGTGAATAAGGAAAATCTAATTTATTGGAGGTAGGCAGTTGGGTTTGGGGGAACGTTGAGAAACGGGGGAGGGATGGAGTTGTGAAAACTATAAAAATATGTGGATAGTGTTCAGTGCTGATCCTTTGGTGGTTAGAGAGGAAAATTTCAAGATTGGTAGTGGATGCTGCTATTGATAGGATGAAGGGATGGGGAATGAGAGAGGTAACTTTGTTGCAAAGGGTGGTAGTTATTAACGTTTAGTGTATAGTAAATTGTGGTTTAGGGCGGTGGTATATCCTCTCTTAGAAGTGGATGTGCAGCGGTTGTTGAAGTACGTGTTGAAGTTTGTATGGGGGAATGGGAGACATTGGAGTGTAGGGAAGTAGGGAAACGAGGGTGAGGTGGGGGGTTAGGGTTGGTCCCCTTGAGGTGTAGGTTAAGGAGTGTTTTTGTGAGGCATGAGTTTTTGATGAGGGAGGAGAGGGGGACGAAACGGGGATTGGTGATGAAGGAGGTGCGAAGGTGGTGGGGAGGAAAGGATATATTGCTTTGTGGAGGCTATTTACGAGGGTTATTGGTTATGAAGGAGCCGGGAAGGTGTAGAGTAAGCTCGTTTGGATAGGTTGGGGATGGAGAGAATGGAGATGCAAGGGAGTGAGGTTTATCCTTTGTATGATTGGAAAGGAATTTGGGGGTGGTTAAAGAAGTTGAGGTGCACCCAAGGGTGAGGGAAACAGGGTATAGGTTTCTTCAGGGTATTTTGGTGTCCAGGGCCCAGCTTTTATGTGATGGGGTGAGTGGGGATGGGTATTGCCGTAGGTGTGGGGAGGTAGATGCAGCTTATCACGCCATCTATTTTGTGAGGGTTTGGAAGCAGTAAGGAAATGGTTTGGGGGAGTTTTGAGGATGGTAGGTGGGAGGGGTATCCGTTTTGAGGGCTTGAGTTTAGATTTGGGGAGTTTCTCGGAAAGCATACGAGAGGGATGTCTTATTTGGTGTTGGATTTTATACATTATCTTGGGGTATGAGGACGTAGAGGGATGGTTCGAATAAGGGCTTTAGGAGCGGGGGTTTATAGGACAAAATGTGGAATCGAGTTTGTATAGTGGGGTATGGAACAGGGCTTTTTGAGTGGTTATCAAGAGATGACAGTGAATAGCATGTTGAGGGTGCCAAGGTGAAAGGACTGGTGTTGATTATGGTAAAGTCACGGGAGGTGAAATGGGTAGAGGGTGGGTAGAGGATAGTAATGTAGGTAGGGAGGGAGAGGGGGTGGGGGTTGTGCTTTAAAGGGATTGGGAGGAGGGGGAGTAGCTGGGTATTCTAGGTTCGGCAATAGATCAGGGGAATGGGCGGGGGATTTTTCTGTTCAGTGCTCTAGTCTGGGAAATAAGATAATAAAAGTAGTGGTATTGTTCATAGAGACACAATATTAAATGCAGAATGCATATACGGGGGCGACGATAAAATGTACATATATTAGGATGTTTGCTTTATATAAACCTATATCTGGGGAAACTTAATTGTTAGGATCCCATTTGAAGAGATCCTGTTCTTTAGTTCTGAGTAGTATTAAGTAGGTAGGTCCTGATTGATGGGTTATGGTGTTTTCAAAATAATAACTCATAAGGATATGTCCGGCTATTGTATAATGTGAATGTCAATTTATGTAATTTTGTAGAGTTGAGGCGATGCTGATACTTATTGTGAAAAGGTTAATGATAACTCACTAGGTTTCTGTTGTAATTTCTAGGTTGATGTTTTTGCTGTGTATGTGTTTATTATATTTGTTAGAACTTACAATTTTGCAGCATCTGATTGTATAACGTGTTAATTTCTTCAGTGTGTTTTCTATGTAGCACCACGAACGTGTATTGTGGCAGATTTTTCGGTGAGTTGTGTGACGTTGTGCCATGTAGACATAGTGTTGTCTACGTGTGATAGCCAGATGATAATGTATTTTCTTTTTGAGAAACTGTTGTCGTGTAACCTCTTGTTATGGGGTACAGTTTTTGTTGGTGTTATGGTAAATCACCTGTTTTTCATAAAAACATAAGGTTTCTTATTCAGGTGTTTTTGACCATGAATGTACGGTTTCATTGTATAGTTTTGTTTGTTTGTATAGACCCATTAAGAATAAGACAAGGTGTAGGTTTTGTTGAACATATTGTTATATTGTGTGCAGTTTGCACGGGTTGTTTTTGGATATATTGGTAGATGTTTTTTATGTTCTGTTTGTGGTTTTTTAAATGGCCTGTTTTGTCCATGAGCATATATAGTTTATGTTTTGTATATATTTGTCTTAAATAAAAAAAAAAAAAAAAAAAAAAAAAAAATTATCACCTTTACTCCTTATTACGCTCGATTATCACCATTATTACATGAGCACAGACAAAAGAGAATCACATTATAATTATTATTATTATTATTATTATTATTATTATTATTATTATTATTATTATGCTCTTTTGTCTGTGCACATATAATAATAATAATAATAATAATAATAATAATAATAATAATAATAATAATATTATTATTATTATTATTATTATTATTATTATTTGTGAGGGGAAAATTGCATTTGTTGTGGATCGTGTACAAATATGTCTGCCATTGTGCGGTTGCTAGACTTGTTTGTTCAGTTTTACTCACCATTACTCATGTAGAGGCGTGATGTCAGCGCCACCTATGACTGAGGTTCCTAACCTCACCGGTGTGCTTCTCCCTGGTGGAGGAGGTTCTAGTTTCCCTTCTGTTACTTGTGTTATTGTTTACCTCTGAGCTGACCCAGGGATGGTCATTACCTCCCTCCATCACCTATCCTCTTGGCCCCTGAATGGACTATCCTCTGGGGGTATGGATTACTTTTGTGTATGTACCTAGGTACTCTCGCCTCCTAATTAGTACTTAGCCATGATTATAATAATAGGAATAATAATTTATACTCGTGGGAAGAGATTCTCAGCTCCTGGACCCACCGACTCTTAACTACAGAAGATAGGTTCAGTGCTTCCCTGCCTCGTGCATCTCGTCGTACCTATCCCTGAAGTTGTGTATGTCTGGTCTTTCGAAGATCCCTCTGTTTCTCGACCTCCTGAGGCTGTACTTCCAGAGGTACCCATCTATTATCTGTTTACTGTCCAACTATGCACCAGATCCTATTCCTTACATCAAGAGCCCCTCACCAGCATCAAGGAACCTCCCCTGAGGGGACAGGTACGACGAGATGCACCAGGCAGGGGAGCATTGAAGAAGATGGAAGAGTAAATAATCGAGACGGTAAATATAGAATAAACAGGGACTGCTTGTTAGCTCCATCGATTTATTTATTATAGAGGAAGAAAGAGATTAATGGTGGATACAAATTAATATTTTTTTATAGCTGGTATTAGGTTTAACAGAAATCAGGGTACTGGTGGGGTACAGATCCGTGTCAGGTGAGTCCCATGGCAGTGTGATCTGTTTGCAGTTGTGGTTTTTAGATTTCGTGAGTTAGTGTTAGGTTCGTAGTGTCAGGTTAGTTGTCTGTGGTATGCGTAAAGCGGTGCTTCCTGTCGCTACTTCGTAGTATACGCCAGGAAGTACTTTTGTTATAATGGTGTACAGTACAGTATTGTATTAGGCTGAAGAAGGCTACAGAGCAAACGAAACATTTCGATAGTAAACATACGTCACTTACGGTGCTCTTGAGCTCCAAGGTTGAGGGACTGATTACCTAGTCTTTCGTATACTGTTCTACAGTCCTCCCATTGTGTCCTTGAATTTATATCGATAAAGCGATACAAATTCATTTGTATCATACAAATTTATTTGTAGACGTTTCGACGGCGAAACGTCTACAAATAAAGATACCCAGACGTTGCACATGTCTAATTTTTCACAACCAGGATAGCAATGTTACTACTGCTGCTGCTACTACTACTACTACTACTACTACTACTACTACTACTACTACTACTACAAACACACACACGAACGAACGATAAACCGTATCAGTCTTCAGGATGCCTACAATATTGTGCAAAATAAATTTAGATAATACACACCAGAGTTTTTTTTACAGAAGACAAAGTGTCAGTGTGTGTTGTCTGTGTTCATGTCAGAGATAAAACACCAGTCTATAGTGCCCTGAATATTTTAATCCGAAAAAACACTATCTTGTAACGCTCAAAGCAAGTAGCACATAAGTCAGGTCTTTGTTGGCACTATCTTGAAAATAAAGTGTACTCTTGTAACGCACGAGAGTGCCAAGGTAGCGTACGCACGAGAGTGCCAAGGTAGCGTACACATGAGCGTGCCAAGGTAGCGTACACACGAGAGTGCCAAGGTAGTGTACGCACAAGTGCCAAGGTAGCGTACGCACGAGAGTGCCAAGGTAGCGTACGCACGAGAGTGCCAAGGTAGCGTACGCACGAGAGTGCCAAGGTAGCGTACGCACGAGAGTGCCAAGGTAGCGTACGCACGAGAGTGCCACGACAACGTACACACGAGAGTGCCAAGACAACGTACACACGAGTGTTTTAAGATTTGCAAGCAGGAAGTCTGCAAGAAGGCCAGACTTGGGGATGCACAATACATAGATGATACTTAAAAAATAGAAGGCCGATATAATGTACTTGAAATGTGAGGACAAAAAACACTGGGACGGAAAAGTTACGCTGATATACAGTGAATAAGGTGGGTAAGTTGTGAATGCCAACACGATACACGGCTTTAAGATTAGGAATGACGATTGAAACCTGTGATACAACGATGAAGCTGAAGAGCTGTAGCCAGGAACCAAGGTTCGATCCTCGCAAATAGATTAGTGAATACGCACGCACACGCACCCATGACACCGCCCCCCGCCCCCCGCCTGCCGCCCAAACTCGGGTGTTTTATGGACGAGTAATTAGGAAGTGTGTAACATAGTTGTGTGACCTTGAGGGTCGATGTTTAGTATTCTAGTAGTAGCAGCGGCAGCAGCAGCAGCAGTAGCAGCAGTTGTAGTAGTAGTCTCTACACTCCTAGTTTAATAACCGTCAGAAAAAATGTAGGTTTTTGCTATAAGCACACTTAAATTCTGTTGTTTTAAGTGGTGGTGGTGGTTGGTAGTGGTGGTGGGTGGTAGTGGTGGTGGGTGGTAGTGGTGGTGGGTGGTAGTGGTGGTGGTTGATGGTAGGATCTTGAGGCTAGTGAAGCGCTCTTGATCAAAGGAAATTAGAGATGCCCTCCCTTGGTTCATACCTGGTTACTTCCGTTTCTCTAGGTGATGCATGACCCCTCCGGATTTAGCGCTTCCTAATAAACATCATCACATTTCCACACCCACTGCCTGTTTTCTAATCACAGTTACTGCTCCTCTTCTGCTTCTCCCTTCCATAAATTATCATATAATCCGCAATAATTGTTAAACGCATCACTCAAGTAGCTAAATATTCTGGAGGCCAAAAAAAAAAATAGGAAAAAACTGTTAATTAGAGGACCACTCAAACAATATCCATATTAAACACACCAAGAATTTCAACAAAAAATTACTAAATGATCCAAGGCAATTTATGAAAACGTCAAGAGCAAGATACTCATCAATATCTCTGTCACATGTCGAAATTATCTGAAAATTAGTTGTACGAGTGTAAACAGCGTTGGTGTGTGCGACACCCGTCGTGGATGCTGTGGACCCCGGTGCTGGCATTGGCTCTGTGCACTCAGGCTGTCGATTTTTTGAAACCATGGTAGGTTGTGGGATGGTTCTTGTGCGACCCCGGGTGCTGTGGCGGGGATGGCTCTTGCACCAGACTTCCAAAACCATGGAGGTTGTACTATCGTCAGTTCCATCAGGGCTAGATAGGGAGGAGACGGTCAGGTGTCGTCAGCTGGGAGACGGTCAGGTATTTGATTTTGTCATTTCTGGTCCGCAGTCTGCCTTGTATTTGGCACAAGAGTGACACCCGGGATGTACACAGATCCTAACACCAAGGATATCACCCCTGGCGCGTGAGTCAAGGTGGGTCTTTCTCCTGGCGTGGATTAAAGTCACATGACCTACTCAATGGCTGAGAAAAATCACTGTGGCGCCTCTGCAAGCAACTAGACGTTGGAAAGCAGGCAGGCGTATCAGTAGGTAAGGTAGGTAAACAATATGAAGCACCTTTCGTTGTGGCAGTTCAAGGGTGAGTTACGAAGGACTTTTAAGATAACACCAAACAGGTTACTGCTTTATACTCGAGATCTGAGAAGCTGTTTACCCTCAGGAGCTGTCTGTTCTCCCCCAGATATCTGCTCTTCTCGGAAGATCATGCAAAGACAGACATGACTGTTGGATGATCCTCTGTCGCATTTCTGTGGTCTCTTTAAAATGCATTGTGCTTCATGGATCGTATGCAGATTACTCGGGAGGACTTTGCATAGCTGTGTTGTGTGGGGTTATTGTTCATTTTCAACTGCGCCTCTGTGTAAGAGCTTTCTAACGTCGCTGTGAGATCTTTGCTGTGTAAAGTATTTTTTGACGTCTGAGAATCACTATTCTTCCCTAAAGTGCAGTCAAGTTCAGTTTTTATTTACGACACATTGGTCATCCTAATATTCAATTCTCGAGAATTTTATTGCGCAGAATTTATTGCTAAGGTCTACCGCAGTGTTTTATTGCTAAAGTTTATTGTACTAGTCAAGTGTTTATCGTTCGTTTTAAAGAATCATTATATTAAATGTTTCTTGTGCACATTGTATTTTTTTCCCTTCTGTTTCAGCTTTGGCGTTCTAAAGGTGTCAGAAGAGGAGAGCTTTCAGGCACTGTGACACACACATAGCTTCATACAGTCCCGATATTTGTGGCACCATACCTTAGCTTCTTGCAGTGAACCTGCAGGCAGTGACACAGCTTCCTGCAGTGCCAAGGTAAGGGGAAGACGAAGACAAGGACGAAAAAGGTTTGGTATGGCCAAACAAAGACATTTAATGAGCCAAAAGAAGACAGGTAAGGGCCAAACAAAGACATTTAATGAGCCAAAAGACAGGTAAGGGCCAAACAGAGACCGAATCACGGCAGTTCACTAAACAAGGACAGGTAAGTACGAAATAAGTACATAATATGATATACATGAGCAGATAATGTCCATACAAGCTGGCCTGCTGGTCAAACAAGTACATTCTTTGACAAGTGTGCATCGCATGTCACCTTTGCCAAATACGTCAGGTTTTGTCTCTTACAACGTCATCTTCGTTACGTCACTACATTTATAACTACAAATGCTACGTTGCTAAGGTGAACACCGTAGATTCCATCTTAAACTTACTGTTCAAGACTGCGAACGTTTCCATACCATTAATAGGTGAGGCCAGGAGCTGAGATTCAACCCTACCACTGTAACTAGTAGTGTCCAACAGGTATCCCTCTCCACATTTAGAGTGGCTGAAGCAGGAGCTGTAGTTCGACCCCCTACACCCCCCAGGCCACAACAATAGTGTACACAGTAGGTATCGCAGCTTCTCCATAAACACACTCTTGATCACTATCGTTGTAAATAAACCGCAAAAACCGGTTTCAGAAGGTTTGAGTCCCTAAATTTAACCCGGGAGTGGGTGCGGCCTTCACCCAGTATGGTACCACACTCCCAAGTACTCACAGATACCCAAGAGTACTACAAGTACCCACAGGAACCCAGACGTTACAAGAATTCTTAACAAGCAGCCACATAAAATTGGGTCGTCTGTCATCGTTTTTGACAGCTAAGGTCAAATCACTTTTGCGTTTTTTGTTAGATGGCTTCAAAGATAGTGGAATGTCGTATGAAAATGGTCATAATCCTGAGTGTTCATTTTTTTTTATATTATAAACATAACTACAGGAGCAGAGTTGTGTTCTTATTGTCCCGCCCTTCATTACTTTGTCTTGAATGTAGTTTCCAGTTGTTATAGCATTTACTGTGGCCTCTTGGATCTTATTTCCAGGAATCTACCAGTGGCTGGATTCCCTTCCAGCTGTCTACCAGCAGTTGGGTCCTATTCCAACACTCTGCCAATAATTGTAGCACTTACCATCTCTTGGATTTCGCTCTGGTCGCCAGCCATTCTTTGAAGAAACATTTGTAGTGACCTTTCGATACCTTTTCTTATTTCCTCAATTTACTACTGTTGCTCAGACTCATGGCCCTCCATATTCAGCAAAAATTGCCAAAAAACATTGTCCCTGGCCTTATATAACTCTGTGAGACTGGACACACACGTCACCCCACACACTTTATAAACCAGGGATATACAACTCGACTCGTCAAAGGCAGCAGTTAAATAATTGCAAAAACCTGTAGACTGATAGTCCGGAGGTCACGCATTATCAAAACATTGGAGCATTGAGAAGTAAGATTGTGAAACTTGTGGAATCACATTTATACAACCCAGGGCAATGTAGGCTTGGAGCAGGCAGCTCCTGGCTCTCTCGTATCTGGTATGACGGGGTTTTGCAAGTTCTGGCTTACAAGGAAAATGCCCGCGTAATATAAACACTAAGGCTTTGAAACAGGAACATTATTATATTACTGGTTTACAAAACTGGCAAGTAGGTGAATAAGCCACATGTGCAACACTTAGGTACCTTTACTGTGGAGAGGCTTCAGTGGCTTTATCAATCCAATACGTCGCGTTTTGCAGCATTTCTTCTTTCTATGGGCTTGATAAAGCCACTGGTTGGTGATCGTCTCCAAAAGAAAGATAACCAGGTGTTACACACACACAATGTGGGCAAAGAATAATACCTGGATAACTGGGAATGTGGATCATTAACGTTCTAAAAAAACTGTGTAATAGTGATAACAGAAACCTCTGCACTGAATTATTCCTTTCATCAAAGCAAAGTGTTCGCCCCAGTACTCGTTGATTTTCGTCTCTAACGTAGACAAACTTTTTTTTTGTATATATGTGTGTGTGAGTGTGTGTACTCACCTAATTGTGGTTGCAGGTGTGTGTGTGTGTGTGTGTGTGTGTGTGTGTGTGTGTGTGTATTTATAATAAGTTAACACGTACACATGTTTTAAAACTAATATTTCATAACATCTTTTAATATACCCTCCTGAGCAATGAACAAGCCACGGAGCAACTAGCGCACGCCATGGAACAACAAACACTAGCGCTCGCCATGGAACAACCAACACTAGCGCACGCCATGGAACAACCAACACATGTCGCCGCCACTGAACAACGAGCATACGCCATGGAACAACGAGCACACGCCAAAGGAGAAGGCTGAGACGGTCACCACAGTCATCTCAACACAAGCCCAGGGAAAGATTGGCTGAAAAGCGTCTGGAAGCGAGTGCCGTCATGTAAATAGGCAATAGGTATAACTGGAAACTATTCCTTTCCCCATCACCAATGGGAACGAACTTTTGAAGCACCATATACTAGGGGCGGACACAATGCTTGCCATCTCCCTCGATCAATGCTGTGTTGGTGAGAGTATTGAATAATAATTATAATGGTATTCTTTATTTATACAAATAATCTTTGTTTCTGCAAGTACATATACAAGGTATACAGGCCTAGCTGACATCAATGACATACTGCTATATAGAAAACCCCTTGTTATGCAGAGCAATTCAGGCAAATTAGGTCAATTTTGTCCCTAGGATGCGACCCACACCAGTCGACTAACACCCAGGTACCTATTTTACTGATAGGTGAACATGGACAGCAGGTGTCTTAAGGAAACACGTCCTAATGTTTCCACCCATACCGGGGATTAAACCGCGGACCTCAGTGTGTGAGCTGAGTGAGCTAGCTATCCCAGCCTCTGGTGTTGTTGCCAACCCAGCCTCTGGTGTTGTTGCCAACCCAGCCTCTGGTGTTGCTGCCAACCCAGCCTCTGTTGTTGCCAACCCAGCCTCTGTTGTTGCCAACCCAGCCTCTGTTGTTGCCAACCCAGCCTCTGTTGTTGCCAACCCAGCCTCTGTTGTTGCCAACCCAGCCTCTGTTGTTGCCAACCCAGCCTCTGTTGTTGCCAACCCAGCCTCTGGCGTTGCTAACCTACCATCCGTACTTGAGTTCACAAACTTCGTACCCAAGCCTAGCAGGGAAGGATGAAGCATCACACATGCCAGCCACGCGCGGAGAACAGCGAGCCTAGATATTACATCGTCTGCTCTTGTATATTCGCCCATGTAAAAACCGTTCCAATCTGAAATTTCATGCAAATGGCTGGAACGACTAGTCGAGGCCTGAGTTTACGATCTCGCCTAAACAGGGGACCCAAATGAGGTAAACACTGGTGTACCTGCCTCATCATTATATATATATATATATATATATATATATATATATATATATATATATATGTCGTGCCGATTAGGTAAAACTTGCTATTTTGGCTTAAATAGCAACGCTCTTCTTGCCATATAAGACAAGCGAAAATTTGTGTATGCAATAATTTCGCAAAAATCGTTCTGATCCTAAAGAAAAAAATATATTTCATTGTGTTTGTTTATTATTAAATTAATGTTAACGTATCTAAAATATATTTAGTTGGGTTAGGCTAAATTAAATTGCGCTTGTTATAATAAGGTTAGGTAGGTTTTCAAAGTTTCTCTTGGTACAAAATTATTATTTTTACATTAACATAAATGAAAAAAAAATATATCTTTAAAAGTATAAGATAAATTTTTAGAAAGGACTTAATTTTAAATGAGTTCTTGCTAATTGACCAGTTTTACCTAATCGGCACGACATATGTATATATATATATATATATATATATATATATATATATATATATATATATACCTACACCTAGAAACGTATATCGCGGGACAATTATTTAGGCATCTGGACAAAAACGAATCTTATTAATACATATCCCTCTTTAATAGCTTTCTTGAGGCATTTGTTCCCAAAAAATAAGCAATTTCCGAGTGCTTTGAATTGTATTTGTAAACTCCGGTTACCTGGGCACCATTAAAACACAAGGTTATACGGTAGCAACTATTGCCAATAATAGGCCAGGAAGGAGATTACAGATATTTTAGCTGTAATAGTGAAGAGCAAGTTATTTTAGCTTGGTATAAGTGGCGTCAAAATGTGTATTATGGTAACGCGTAAGAGGACTGAGAAGTTTCACTACTAGGTATGACAAGTACTGATGCAAGAATATGTGCTCTGTACTCGACTTCATAATAATAATTATTTTATACATTATATATATATATAATGTCGTGCCGAATAGGTAAAATTGGTCAGCAAGAACTCATTTAAAATTAAGTCCTTTCTAAAATTTTCTCTTGTACGTTTAAAGATATATTTTTTTGTACCAAAACAATCTTAGAAAGCTTACCTAACCTTATAAGCGCAATTAAATTTTGCCTAATCCAACTAAATATATTTTAGATAAGTTTACAATAATTTAATAAACAAACACAATAAAATATATTTTTTTCGTTAGGGTCAGAATGATTTTTAGGAAATTATTGCATACACAAATTTTCGCTTGCCTTATTCGGCAAGAAGAGCGTTGCTATTTATGGCAAAATCGCAAAAGTCATGGGTCCTAGGAAGGCTTTCTCTTTGGCTTAGCATCTGATGCTAGGGTGATAACACCAGCTGGCGCTGTCCAGTCCCTACTTGAGGACACCAGCTGGCGCTGCAGTCATTACTTGATGACATCAGAAAAATAAAAGATCTCCGAATTAGTCCTAGATTATCTCTAAGCACCTCCAAATGTGAAGTAATTTTCTCCAGCCACCAGATCATTGTCACCTTACCAGGAGCATGTGCCATTGTCACCTTACCAGGAGCATGTGCCATTGTCACCTTACCAGGAGCATGTGCCATTGTCACCTTACCAGGAGCATGTGCCATTGTCACCTTACCAGGAGCATGTGCCATTGATCCAGCAGCCTGTACTCTCCTTGGTATTCCTGTCAACTGTGCCAGTGTCCTTAGTCTAGGGGCTCTAAGGGGAGAGAAAAATGACTTCTGGAGGAAAGAAGGGCGGATTGGAGACTGCACATGCTGCCTTCTACCTGCTCACCAGATGCCTCTCAAAGTTCACCTACTTTCTGAAATGATCACCGACCATCGTTATTCTCAAACTAAAGGAATATGACCCTTCTGTCGTTAAATTTCTCTTCTTGCTTCCGTTAAGTCCGTCTTAAACTGAAGATATAGCTGCTCATAATTGAGGGAAGCCATCACCACAGTCTCAGGTAGCTGAACACGAAGAACAAGCTAGTCAAGTCTCTCAAAAAATGCCCCAAGCCTTGTTTTTGACAATGAATGAAAGCCTCACTTCTAGTCAGACTTGGCGGCCTTTGAATGCGTAAAGCCTCCTAAATTGCCTTGCCAGCCATTTTATTCTCCACAGCAATAAATTTAATAAAGATAATTCTCGCAGACCTGGGTGATCAGAGGGGAGTGCGACCACAGCTCAACTTGACCCATTACTGACTGGAGACTAACTGCGTCAGTACCAAGACCAGCTACGATGCTGGCCTACAAACTGTCCGGCTGTGACATCTCCATTGCTCAAGTGTTGCATAAAGATATGCCCGCATCCACAGTGTCCTACAAGTTTACATATCTCGCAGCCGTGAGTGCACAGCGCACTAGAAACCTCTTAAACAGCTATTTCGATAATGGGGACATATCTAGACCCATAGACCCTATGTATAGCAGTGGCCCTCTGCCTTGCTGCCCCCTATTCACAATGAACATCAATGTATTTGCTGCAAGGTGCAAATTGATCATTGTGGTCTACATGGCGTATATTGTGCAAAATCCAAGGGTTGGAATGCAAGACGTAACTGTCAACATCATCCAGAGGAGCCTCGCTGCTGCTCAGTGCCTGGCTGAGGGAGAGTGTCTCAGTGCCTCTGGCATCCAGCAGTTCTGGTACTCCTGCTAACCCCCCTGATGGGATCATAATCTTTCCCTACAAGAGTGGCGGACTTCTGGTAGTGGGACAGTACCTGCGTATCCACTCTGGCTGACATGTATATCCATTTTAGCGTTGGGTAACAGAGGGAAGGCTGCTGCTGTTCACAGACAAGAATGTAACCCCTACAAATATGGAAACTTGAGCCATTAGTAGCAATTTGTCCAAGCAGGATCAGAGGACCTTAATTCTTGGGATCAAATGTCGCAGAGTGTTCCTTAAGGAACCGGGTTCCATGCTCCTCTCACCACGAGACGCGAGGTCTCCCACTTTCCTGTTTCAGTGTCTTAATGTCACCATCGCGAGGAATGTTGCAGTCTCTGTTGCCGTCCAGAATCTGACGAACTGAAGGACACTTGTGATCCTCTAAAATATTGTTCGTGTGTGTCGTGCCGAATAGGTAAAACTGGTCAATTAGCAAGAACTCATTAAAAATTAAGTCCTTTCTAAAATTTTCTCTTATACGTTTAAATATATATCTTTTTCATTTATGTTAATGTAAAAATTAATAATTTTGTACCAAAAGAACCTTAGAAAACTTACCTAACCTTATTATAACAAGCGCAATTTAATTTAGCCTAATCCAACTAAATATATTTTAGATAAATTTACCCCTCAAGGGAGGTTCCTTGACGCTGGTGAGGGGCTCTTGATCTAGGGAATTGGATCTGTGCTCCAGTTCCCTAAATTAAGCCTGAATACCTTCCATCCCCCCCCCACATGCGCTGTATAATCCTTCGGGTTTAGCGCTCCCCATTATTATAATAATTAGATAAATTTACAATAATTTAATAAACAAACTCAATTAAATATATTTTTTCGTTAGGTTCAGAAAGATTTTTGCGAAATCATTCTCAACCTAACTAAAAAAAACTATATTTCATTGTGCTTGTTTATTATTAAATTATTGTAACTTATCTAAAATATATTTAGCTGGATTAGGCTAAATTAAATTGCGTTTGTTATAAGGTTAGGTAAGTTTTCTAAGGTTCTTTTGGTATAAAATTATTATTTTTTACAATAAGATAAGTTGAAAAATATATCTTTAAACGTATAAGAGAAAATTTTAGAAAGGACTTAATATTTAATGAGTTCTTGCTAATTGACCAATTTTACTTATTGCCAATTATTATTATATATATATATATATATATATATATATATATATATATATATATATATATATATACAGATACAATTACAATTTTTTGATATAAATTTTAGTTGTGTAACACTTCAAGCTGAGAGGCTGAAGAGGAACCAAGGATGCAGCAGGCATTATCCCTCTGGATGGCCACACTCAGGCGCTGCAGGAGGACACTGGCAGTTCTTGTGTCTCTAGTAGTTTCGATGAGCTTAAAACCTAGTTCCTTCGGGAAACTTGTGGCACTCCATTCCCAGGATCATGGGTCCCCGATCTTACTGCGACAAAACACTATTGTTGGAGCATGTTCCTATAATTGTTTAGTTCGTGTTCTGAACCTATGATCAGCAGCACCGCCCTGCTGACCCACACTGTTTACCACAGTAGATGTACATGCAGTTCCCACACCAGCCGTTCTTCCACACCCCGAGGGACGTTCCTGGATGCTGGTGAGAGAAACTCTTCAACGAAAGAATTTAATTTCTCTTTCATTGGATTCAACCTGATTGCTTCTTATTCCTCCAGGCACTGCATGACACCTACGGGTTTATCAGTTCCACTTCCCATGAAAGTAATGTAATGCCGTTTTTCCAGGACTACAGTGTAATCCCATCAGGGCGACTAGTGACATATACGGAGTGCTGTGGCAAGACCTCACGATCTGGTTGACTTTGTTGTGTCTAGCGTGACATCCTCTGAGCTCGCACACTTAAGACCACATAGACCTAATATATATTAGTTAATTACCATATTTCCGGCATATAAGACGCACAAGCATATAAGACATAAAACAATGTTCCCAAGAAGTTGTAACGTAACGTTAGTAACAACTGATAAAGTGGAGAGCCAGTGCAGTGTGGAGGCTGGAGACGTATGTCCCTTGCACGAATGGAAACTGTTAGAAAGAAAATCATGCGAGTGATGTGTGCTCACATCTAAGAGGTGCATCTGTCTCTGTTTGGAAGCCTGACTCCTCTAGCATCATTGTGGAAGCGTTTCACAATGAGACTGACCCAGCTAGACTGTGAGCCATAGTTTTCACTGGTGTCAGCGCTGAGAGGGTATCCCTCTGACTGCTGTCTCTGTTGTAGCTGGGACTTCTCTCCCTGCTGGGTTATTTAAATGTTCTGGCGTAATTTGCTTCGCCAGTTCATTGTATCAATTGGAGGTAGATAAGAAGACTGACAAGGCCAAGCTGACGTTAGTGTGGCTTGCCAGTCTGACGTTAGTGTGGCTTGCCAGTCTGACGTTAGTGTGGCTTGCCAGTCTGACGTTAGTGTGGCTTGTCAGTCTGACGTTAGTGTGGCTTGTCAGTCTGACGTTAGTGTGGCTTGTCAGTCTGACGTTAGTGTGGCTTGCCAGTCTGACCGTTAGTGTGGCTTGTCAGTCTGACGTTAGTGTGGCTTGCCAGTCTGACGTTAGTGTGGCTTGCCAGTCTGACGTTAGTGTGGCTTGTCAGTCTGACGTTAGTGTGGCTTGTCAGTCTGACGTTAGTGTGGCTTGTCAGTCTGACGTTAGTGTGGCTTGTCAGTCTGACCGTTAGTGTGGCTTGTGGTTATTGTGAGTCAAGAGATAGGTGTAGAACTTTTTCCGATACTGACTTTAAAAGGAAATCACACTCGCTTTTCGTGGTTACAGGTGGTAGTGACAGGTGGTAATGAGGGGTGGCGGTGGTGATGGTGGTGGCAGGTGATGGTGGTGACAGGTGGCATCACTATATATCTCACAACTTGCTTGACGAACTTTTTTCTACGCCGTTGCAACATCCGGTGACCGTGAGCACCGCCAGTGTTGTGGTGGTGATCCTGAAGCACCGCCAATGTGGTGATACTGGAGCACCACGAGTCTTGTGGTGGTGATCCTGAAGCACCGCCAGTGTGGTGATGATACTGGTGCATCACCAGTGTTGTGGTGGTGATCCTGAAGCACCGCCAGTGTGGTGATGATACTGGTGCACCGCCAGTGTTTCGGTGGCGATCCTGGAGCGCCTCCAGTGTTTCGGTGGTGATCATGTATCACAGTCTTCTGTTGATACTGGAGCAACAGGTTCCTGTATTCCTCCCCTGACGTTGCTCCTTCCTTCCCCCTTCCTTCCCCCCTTCCTCCCCCACCTCTCTCCCCTCCCACCTTCAGCCTCTTCACAAAAACATCTTCGGTCATATTCCAAAAAAATATATTTTATCCTTCAGAGCCAACTTTTTTTTTTCTTCCCCTACTCAGTAGGACTTTTGTTTTTCTACTGGAGGAGGAGGAGCAGCAGCAGATACCCGGAGGAGACCAGCTCCTCCAGGAGTGAGAAAATGTTATATCAAGTTAATTAGTGGAGAGGAGAAGGAGATCAAGGCTGCCCGGCCTCCCCCTTCCCTGCCCCTCACCCCCACCAGGTTGATAGTGTCAGCGAGGAGAATTGAGTGGTGACACACACACACACACACACACACACACACACACACACAGTTGTCAGGAAGTGGGACAATCTGAAGAGTGAAGTAGTGGAGGCAGGATCCATGCATATAGATTTTAAGAAGAGGTATGATAAGGCTCTAGGAGCAGGGAGTGCGTGGACCTAGTAGCGACCAGCGAAGAGGCGGGGGCCAAGAGCTATGACTCGACCTCTGCAGCCACAATTAGGTAAGTACAGTTAGGTGAGTACACAGTTTCCTCACTCTGAACCACCAGATATGAGTAAGACCGTGAGTGTAGTTGAAGTACCTGAGGAAGGAGACAGACAGCAGTACCTGAGGAAGGAGACAGACAGCAGTACCTGAGGAAGGAGACAGACAGCAGGGGTATACTACAGACCTGCACCAATGACATGTATACTGTGTAAGTTGATGGAGATTATTACAAGGCGAGTGGTAGAGCACTTAGAGATAAATGACCTCATGAACAATGACCAGCATGAGTTTACACGTGATAAATATCGTCTCGCAAACCTGTTGGAGTTCTGTTGCAAAGTACTGCAACGGAAGTGAGACGTGGGAGAAGGATGTGTGTGGAAAGGATATTCTTGGACGTCAAGAAGGCATCTGAGGCCACACCTCAAAAAGAGATCGCGAGAAAATCTTTACAAACAGGCAATAATAACTGGGAATCGACTATAGTGGACCAAAGAATGCCTTAAAGAAAGGAAGGATAGAGTAAGTGTCCATACAGAGTAGTCAGAATGAGAAACAATAACAAGCAGGGTTCCGCAAGGATAAGTATTAGGAACATTATTAACATACAAGATGAGAGATATATACTGTACCTATTTGTTGATATAAAATTAATGAGAAGAATAAAAACTGATGTAATATAAAGTAAGGCTACAAATTAACGTAGACAACTGCTGGAGTGTTCAGACAGGTGGCTACTTGAATTCAACCCCCATAAAATACAAGATTATAAAAATTAAGAAAGTGGTTAAGAGACCAGAAACTGAGTATTGTTTGGGGGACAAAAGCTTCAAGCCTCCCTAAAGGAGAAGGATCTAGGGGTAAGCATAGTGCCGAGCATCTCACCAGAGGCATACATCAAGTTAACCTGCGCAGCCAATGGTCTTCAAACAATTCCAAGACTAGTTTTAAGAAATCTTAACAAGTCATTCAGGGCCCTCTGTACAACATATGTCAAGGCCCTCTGTACAACATATGTCTTGGCCCTCTGTACAACATATGTCAGGGCCCTATGTACAACATATGTCAAGGCCCTCCGTACAACATATGTCATGGCCCTCTGTACAACATATGTCAGGGCCCTCTGTACAACATATGTCAGGGCCCTCTGTACAACATATGTCAGGGCCCTCTGTACAACATATGTCAGGGCCCTCTGTACAACATATGTCAGGGCCCTCTGTACAACATATGTCAGGGCCCTCTGTACAACATATGTCAGGGCCCTCTGTACAACATATGTCAAGGCCCTCTGTACAACATATGTCAGACCCATCTTCGAGTGTGCACTTAAGAAAGTGCAGAGGTATGCAATGAGATTAGTCCCTGAGCTGAGAGGTATGAGCTGAGAGCAATGAGCAACAGTAGCAGCAGCAGGTAGCAATAGCAACAACAGTAGCAGCAGCAGCAGGTAGCAATAGCAACAACAGTAGCAGCAGCAGCAGGTTGCAGTAGCAACAACAGTAGCAGCAGCAGCAGGTTGCAATAGCAACAGTAGCAGCAGCAGGTGACAATAGCAACAACAGTAGCAGCAGCAGCAGGTAGCAATAGCAACAACAGTAGCAGCAGCAGCAGGTGGCAATAGGAACAACAGTAGCAGCAGCAGCAGGTGGCAATAGCAACAGCAGTAGCAGCAGCAGCAGGTGGCAATAGCAACAACAGTAGCAGCAGCAGCAGGTGGCAATAGCAACAACAGTAGCAGTAGCAGGTGACAATAGCAACAACAGTAGCATCAGCATGTGGCAATAGCAACAACAGTAGCAGCAGCAGCAGGTGGCAATAGCAACAACAACAGCAGCAGGAGGTGGAAATAGCAACAACAACAACAGCAGGAGGTGGCAATAGCAACAACAATAGCAGCAGCAGCAGGTGGCAATAGCAACAACAACAGCAGCAGCAGGTGGCAATAGCAACAACAACAGCAGCAGCAGGTGGCAATAGCAACAACAACAGCAGCAGCAGGTGGCAATAGCAACAACAGCAGCAGCAGCAGGTGGCAATAACAACAACAGCAGCAGCAGCAGCAGGTGGCAATAACAGCAACAGCAGCAGGTGGCAATAGCAACAACAGCAGCAGGTGGCAATAGCAACAACAGCAGCAGGTGGCAATAGCAACAACAGCAGCAGCAGGTGGCAATAGCAACAACAGCAGCAGGTGACAATAGCAACAACAGCAGCAGGTGGCAATAGTAACAACCACAACAGCAGCAGCAGGTGGCAATAGCAACAACAACAGCAGCAGCAGGTGGCAATAGCAACAACAACAGCAGTAGCAGGTGGCAATAGCAACAACAGCAGCAGCAGGTGGCAATAGCAACAACTGCAGCAGATGGGGCAATAGCAACAACAGCAGCAGGTGGCATTAGCAACAGCAACAGCAGGTGGTAATAGCAACAACAGTAGCAGCAGCAGGTGGAAATAGCAACAACAGTAGCATCAACATGTGGCAATAGCAACAACAGTAGCAGCAGCAGGTGGCAATAGCAACAACAGCTGAGCCCCTCAAAGAAGATTCCTTGATGCTGGAGAGGGGCTCTTGATCTAAGGAACTTGACCACTGCTCCAATTCCTTGAATCGAGCCTGAATGCCTTCCATTCCCCGAGCCACTGTATGACCCCTATGTGTTTAGTGCTCCCCAGGAATGTAATAACTGCTGCTGCTGATCCGGTACTACTGTTGCTGCTGCTACTGCTGGAAATAAGAGCACCAGCAACAGGCAAGAGCAACAGCAGTAACAGCAACAGCAGCAAGCAACAACAGTAGCAGCGGTAGCAGCGCCAACAGAAGGCAACAGTAGTAGCAGCAGGAGGCAAGAGCAGCAGCAGGTGGCCTGGCCCTCCTGAAGGCGCCGCTGCAGAAGTTGTTATCGCTAACGTTCTGCATGAGTGAGATCCCTGACGTGTGTCAGGAAGCCTTGCTCCTCCCTGCCTCACACGGTCGTGTGTCTGACTCCTGCCTCACACGGTCGTGTGTCTGACTCCTGCCTCCACGGTCGTGTGTCTGACTCCTGCCTCACACGGTCGTGTGTCTGACTCCTGCCTCACACGGTCGTGTGTCTGACTCCTGCCTCACACGGTCGTGTCTGACTCCTGCCTCACACGGTCGTGTGTCTGACTCCTGCCTCACACGGTCGTGTGTCTGACTCCTGCCTCGCACGGTCGTGTGTCTGACTCCTGCCTCACACGGTCGTGTGTCTGACTCCTGCCTCACACGGTCGTGTGTCTGACTCCTGCCTCACACGGTCGTGTGTCTGACTCCTGCCTCCCACACCTTGCAAAAGAGGCAGTATATAAATCCCTCTCGTCGTCCCACCGTTCGTAGCTCCGTTCGTAGCTCCGTTCGTTCTCTTGTTCTTACTTCCATTTGTTCGCTTCTTCGTGTACTCGTTCGTTTGTTTGTATTCCCGTTCGTTCAATTGTCCATAGTCTTGTTCGTTCAATTGTCCATACTCCTGTTCGTTTGACTGTTCGTAGCTCCCCTTCGATCATATATTAGTAGCTCATTCGCTTCTTCGTAATCCCGTTTATTCGTATTTTTCGAAGTTGGTTGGTGTATTAGGTTTGAGGCCTATCGACTACGTCTTGAGTCTGTAAGGCCCAAGACGTAGTCGATAGGCTTCAGACGAATACTTTAATACCTGAAGCCGGGATTAATACCCGAAGCCGGGATTAATGCCGAAGCCGGGATTAATCCCCGAAGCCGGGATTAATCCCGAAGCCGGGATTAATACCCGAAGCCGGGATTAATACCCGAAGCCCGGATTAATACCCGAAGCTCGGATTAATCCCCGAAGCAAGGATTAATCCCCGAAGCAGGGATTAATCCCCGAAGCAGGGATTAATACCCGAAGCCGGGATTAATACCCGAAGCCGGGATTAATACCCGAAGCAGGGATTAATCCCCGAAGCAGGGATTAATCCCCGAAGCAGGGATTAATACCCGAAGCAGGGATTAATACCCGAAGCAGGGATTAATACCCGAAGCAGGGATTAATACCCGAAGCAGGGATTAATCCCCGAAGCAGGGATTAATACCCGAAGCAGGGATTAATACCCGAAGCAGGGATTAATACACGAAGCAGGGATTAATACCCGAAGCAGGGATTAATACCCGAAGCAAGGATTAATACCCGAAGCAGGGATTAATCTATCAGTGTGTATACCCTGAAAAACATAAACCCATACCCAGATATATTATATACAACAGATTATTATTGTAATTATTATGATGATTATTATTATTATATTATTATTATTCCTTGGCAAACGCTAAACCCGTAGGGTCATACAGCTCCCCAGGAATGGATAATCAGGCTTGATCCTAGGAAAGGGAGGGGCAGCTCAGATTCTTTGGATCAAGAGGATTATATTTCGTGAGTCGCAGATGGGCCCCCAAAAAAAAAAATCCAGCCTATAACACTACCTTCAAAAAAAAAAAAAAAACTAATGCAAATTTTTAATAATAATAATAATAATAATAATAATAATAATAATAATAATAATAATAATGAATAAAGTGTAATGAACACTTGTCAATTTATACCATGAATTAAGGAAAGGTCCTGGACTTCAACTTAGGAAAGCAGACAAAGCAAATGCGATAGTAATTATGGACAAGGCAGATTATAGGGAGGGGGGGGGTAAATAAACATGATATTATGAGGCAGGAAAACTCAGGCGTCTCTTAAAACTAACTTAAATCATTGTCTTGTAGTTATAAGTTGAGTTAGTTTACAAGGATGTTACTAGTTTGCAGTCGCTGACACTTACGTCATTAACTTTAAGACATCTTATAACAGTTATGATGTTCTGTGGTGGTTATTACGTATGACCCTTGTGGGTTTAGCGCTTAGTTACAATGCGTATGTTGAAATATGTTAAATCTGGAGTTTACCTGGAGAGGGTTTCGGGGGTCAGCGCCCCCGCGGCTCGGTCTGAGACCAGGCCTGATGGTGGATCAGGGTCTGATCAACCAGGCTGTTACTGCTGGCCGCTCGCAAACTGACGTGCGAACCACAGCCCGGTGTTGGTGACAGAACAACGGCCAGATTGTTAACATGGTGTTGCACTAACAGGGCTGCTGTTGGGAGGTTGGGCTTTGATGTGATTAGTCTATTAAGACTCACGGAACCGTAACAACACAAACCAGGGTACGGGCGAGGGTTGAACCCATGTCAAAGGTTCAATCCCCGCCCGTTCCATGGTTAGTCTATGGAGAGTTTAGGTCAGACGAAGGATGTGCTTTGTAGCTATGTTTCTGAAGCAGCTGACAGATAAGGGAGTTTTATTTTTCCGCTTCTTCTGGAAGGGAGCTCGTAATTTCAGGGCTTTTGATTCCCATGGAGTTCCTGGATAGTGACTTTATGATTTAATAAACAGACAAGTTGAAGGACGAAACATTTGTGCAACATTTGGGAATCTTAAAGAACGAAAAGACACAGTACCGTGACTGGAACAATACACAAATAAGCCGCACATTGAAGAGAGGAGCTTACCCCGACGTTTCGGTCGTGGTCATAAGAAAGGGAGCCGGTATATATAGGCGAGGTGGACAGGGACGAGACCCAGAGAGCAAGGAAATCTTTTTTTTTTTTTTTCTTTTTGAGGAAACGTTTCGCCAGCCAGTAGCTTCTTCAGTCCAATACAGAGGAGGAGAATGAGGTAATCAGTCCCTCAGCCTAGAGTCGATGTGTTCAGCCCATCAGTCTTGAGAAAAATACAACATATGCTCGGAGAAGTGGCTTGTATGCTACACTCAGGAGAGGAGAAGCAGGAGGAGGCGGAGTCACCATTGGACAAATCCACTAGTGTAAGTAGGTCATGCATGTAGGTTAGGCAAGCGTAGAAGAATTCCCTGTATCAAGATCCCAATACAGTTTATGCTAAATTGTGTAAGAATTTATTTGATGAGTTGACTGTTTTCTTGGAGTTAGCGAAGATGAAAGTTGAGGCGGCCTCCCAGGTCTCAGGTTAATAATGTTAAGACACAACATGTAGTTTATGATAATTTATTGATAATAAAACAAATGCCATAAGCCGCATAATTAGACTTAATAACATGTCCGTATATAATAGCATTGATAAACGAAGATAAACATGAACGTTGATCTGGAGTTTCCTTAGTCATTTGATCGTCGACTTCAAGGTGAGTTCGGGTTGTCAGTGTGTCGAAGAATCGATAACTCTCGTCCAAGTTTGACCATGACGACAGTGGTGACTTGGATGTAGACTACAATATCCAGTTATATTCTGGAACTCATCCGTCTTTCTGATCTACTAAGAACAGGACTGGAAGATGAAACGCAGCCACTGATTTAGACAGATCCGCCTCTACTCCACACACCTGAAACTGATTCAGAACTAATGATTCCAAGCAACTTATTAAGTTGCCTCTAAGAATAACTTTAAAATGGCTAGAGCTTGTCAAAACACTGGAAAGATTGTTATCGGCCGATGACGGTGTCTCTAGTCCCAGTTAGCCTTGTCGGTCATCTCAAAATAAATAGCAAAATCGCCGCTAAAATCGTGTAAAATCTGGCTAATTGTGCCCATGCAAATGAGATGTCACAACACTCGTCTCCGGTTCACACAACCAGCTGATTAACTAGATAAACTTGAGTGAAAAAAATTGAATTGTTTATTGAATATTGTCAGTTTGTGTGTGTTTCAGTAATTTCCTGATATTCCCGTTATTTACAGCAGTCCTGGCAGCGTTAGTCACCCCAGTACTCCTGGCAGCGTTAGTCACCCCAGCAGTCCTGGCAACGTTAGTCACCCCAGCAGTCCTGGCAACGTTAGTCACCCCAGCACTCCTGGCAACGTTAGTCACCCCAGCAGTTCTGGCAGCGTTAGTCACCCCAGCAGTTCTGGCAACGTTAATCACCCCAACATCCCTGGGAGAACTACCATCACCCCAGTCTAGACTCTTTCTTAATATAAGGTTCTGGAGTCACCCTTCCCTTCCTCACATCGAACCTGATTACCTGGCATTCCCCAGGCGTTGTAGTGAAATATGGATCATTAAGTGTAATGAAGGGAGGAGGCTCCGTCTTGACAAAGCTCCTGGAGAGCGAAACGTTTCCACAATAAAATGTCACATTAGTTGCATTTGTGTCCTTTTACTTAACGTCCACTAATCGCCTAGGAGGAAATTTATGAAATTTAGTCGGAAGTGACTATTGTCATCCACTGGAAGACCAGCCACTGGACCTAGAGACTTGGAAGACCAGCCACTGGACCTAGAGACTTGGAAGACCAGCCACTGGACCTAAAGACTTGGAAGACCAGCCACTGGACCTAGAAACTTGGAAGACCAGCCACTGGACCTAGAGACTTGGAAGACCAGCCACTGGACCTAGAGACTTGGAAGACCAGCCACTGGACCTAAAGACTTGGAAGACCAGCCACTGGAACTACAGACTTGGGAGAACACAAAACAAAGTTAAAATATGAAAGCAGTGAGACAGGTAAGGAGGCCATGCCTCTTTCATGGCGCTAGCCAATTAACTCGAAATTGAGAAGTTTAAGGGTGCAGCCACGCACCACCCACGAAACTGGCTACCTGCTGAGTCATGTTCCTTGCATAACTGTACCATAAGAGATAACCACATGTCCGTAAGCATCTCTTCCTGGTGACCCTTACGGGTTTAGCGCTTGGTTATAATCTCTCCCTGGTGTTTGAGAGAATACGTTCTTATCCACATCCAAAATATTAACACAAATAGTGAGTGAAAGACTATCCTGTAGCGAGATGCAGCCTCCGTGGCATGAGCTGTAGCGAGATGCAGCCTCCGTGGCATGAGCTGTAGCGAGATGCAGCCTCCGTGGCATGATCTGCAGCGAGATGCAGCCTCCGTGGCATGAACTACAGCGAGATGCAGCCTCCGTGGCCTGAGCTGCAGCGAGATGCAGCCTCCGTGGCATGAACTGTAGCGAGATGCAGCCTCCGTGGCATGAACTACAGCAAGATGCAGCCTCCGTGGCATGAGCTGTAGCGAGATGCAGCCTCCGTGGCATGAACTACAGCGAGATGCAGCCTCCGTGGCATGAGCTGTAGCGAGATGCAGCCTCCGTGGCATGAGCTGTAGCGAAATGCAGCCTCCGTGGCATGAACTACAGCGAGATGCAGCCTCCGTGGCATGAACTACAGCGAGATGCAGCCTCCGTGCTGAACTACAGCGAGATGCAGCCTCCGTGGCATGAACTACAGCGAGATGCAGCCTCCGTGGCATGAACTACAGCGAGATGCAGCCTCCGTGGCATGAACTACAGCGAGATGCAGCCTCCGTGGCATGAACTACAGCGAGATGCAGCCTCCGTGGGATGAACTACAGTGAAACACCTCCGGGAGAGAGAGGGGGTAAACTACAGCCTCCGGGGAAAGGGGTGGGGGGTGACCCTGAAGCCCCACTCCATGTTTGGTCAGGATCAGCTGTAAACTGTAGGACTCCTCGCCGAAACAAAGGAGCTGAGAAACGGCGCAAAAACCCCAGCATCTGTTTTATATTCAAGATAATCACCATCATTATCTCTGATAATACCAGAGAGCTCTGCTTAAAAACCTCGAGTAAATATGACGATATAATCTCCTGTTTATCTGAGGAGGCCATATAAACTATCGTAGTAAGAGTTCCGGCCGCCGGAAGGGGAGAAAAAAGGAGGGTAATGATTTAACAACAATGTTGATTTAGTTGTTTAGGTTTAAAATGCTGGGTAGACGATTTTTTTTTTTTCCTCGCTGGAGAGGTGAATGTTGTTATTCATGTGGACTGCTGTTAGTCAGTGGACTGTTGTTATTCATGTGGACTGTTGTTAGCCATGTGGACTGTTATTCATGTGAACTGTTGTTAGTCAGTGGACTGTTGTTAGTCATGTGGACTGTTGTTAGTCATGTGGACTGTTGTTAGTCATGTGGACTGTTAGTCATGTGGACTGTTGTTAGTCATGTGGACTGTTGTTAGTCATGTGGACTGTTGTTAGTCATGTGGACTGTTGTTAGTCATGTGGGCTGTTAGTCATGTGGACTGTTGTTAGTCATGTGGACTGCTGTTAGTCATGTGGACTGTTGTTAGTCATGTGGACTGTTGTTAGTCATGTGGGCTGTTAGTCATGTGGACTGTTGTTAGTTATGTTTGAGTACTCAGTTATCACTTTTCATTAAGAGTGTAGTGTGAAGATGAAAAAAGACCTCTTTTTCTCCCTAAACTGCGTATTGAGCTATTGTTTTTTTGTGTATGTTGACGGATTTTTCTCCTATTGTTTATCTTGTATTGCTTTTGTCTTTTTTTTACTGACTTTTATCTTCCCAGAGTCTTTACTGGGACTTTTTTTTAAGCATTTTAATGACCATATAATTAGTTGAGCCTGCCTCTATAATTGGCTGACTTGATCTTGACCTGTCGTATCTTTATATGAAGCTGTGTAGTATTTTTTCTTCCCTGCTGTGCCGCGCTCTACGTCTCACTTCTCCGCTAATCGTCACTCACCGCACTTGCGTGCGGATGACCCGCACGGGTTTAGCGCTTCTCGTGAGAAGACGGCTAATCTACGCCTCTAGACAGAGAGTAGATGACGGGTAGATCACGGGTAGATCACGGGTAGATCACGGGTAGATCACGGGTAGATTACGGGTAGAACAGCGTTAAGTTGTCGTTTTTGCGAGCGACTAGTCGCCACTTTCGCACTATCTTGGCGCTAATTCCCTAGTGGGTTTAGCACTTAGTTATGATTGTAATAATAATAATTGGCTCTAATTAGTGAATCGGTGATGTGTTGCGTACGTTCCCGTGTCTACGGTGAACGCGAGGAACGACACAGACACTACCGAATCGTTCTTGATCGAATGTCCAGACGATATTTTGTGTAATTGGCGAGTAATGAACTTCCAGTGATGTTTTTTGAGAGGTCGTGCGTCTCTCCGGGAATTCGTGCGCGTGCACGGGAGGTCGTGCGTCTGTACGGGAGGTCGTGCGTCTGTACGGGAGGTTGTGCGTCTGTACGGGAGGTTGTGCGTCTGTACGAGAGGTCGTAGGTCTTTACGGGAGGTCGTGCGTCTGTACGGGAGGTCGTAGGTCTTTACGGGAGGTCGTGCGTCTGTACAGGACGTCGTGCGTCTTTACGGGAGGTCGTGCGTCTGTGCGGGAGGTCGTGCGTCTTTACGGGAGGTCGTGTTTCTTTACGGGAAGTTGTGCGCCTAAACGGGAGGTTGTGCATCTGTATGGGAGGTCGTGCGCCAGTGCGGGAGGTCGTGCGCCAGTGCGGGAGGTCGTGCGCCAGTGCGGGAGGTCGTGCGCCAGTGCGGGAGGTCGTGCGCCAGTGCGGGAGGTCGTGCGCCAGTGCGGGAGGTCGTGCGCCAGTGCGGGAGGTCGTGCGCCAGTGCGGGAGGTCGTGCGCCAGTGCGGGAGGTCGTGCGCCAGTGCGGGAGGTCGTGCGCCAGTGCGGGAGGTCGTGCGCCAGTGCGGGAGGTCGTGCGCCAGTGCGGGAGGTCGTGCGCCAGTGCGGGAGGTCGTGCGCCAGTGCGGGAGGTCGTGCGCCTCCAAACATACATAAACTCAACAGTCATTTTAACATCAATTATTACAATGATCATCGCGACACATGAAATTGAGCGGTGGTTGTTCCCTTGTTTATTTTCGTTTATTCTCATGTTTCATCTGTAAATACGACTGTTTTTTAGCCTCCAAGTTTTTCTTTGCTGACGCCAATACTTCGTCACTTCAGTCGGTAATCTCAGCTTATGTAATGGTGATTTATGTAGCGCTGTGTTGAAGGCTCTCCTGTGGTCTAGGAATGTGCAGTCTACCTTCCCTTCACACACTCAGTCTAGTCTGTGAGAGACGAGAGTTTCTGAACCTGTGTTGATGTTTTGTGATCAAATCCGTCATCTCAAGGTGCACCGCTGGCATAGTTCTTGCTTCCTCCGGCACCTAACAGCACCTAACACAGCCTCTCACAGATACTGGTCTGGTTTCTTTCTTGAAGACTCGATTGAATTACGCTAGCGGTCTTTCAGGTGTCTGGTGGTGGTTCTCTCAATGTGTTCTTCAAGATCTGAGCAAAAGAACTTTACCGTTCATCGTTAATCCATTTTTCAATATTAAAATTTTGATTTTTTTTTTTTAATTTTCTTATGCTTTTCAAGTGTCAAATTAGGTCACAGGTTTACGCTTTCTTGGGTGCTTTGATGTTAATAATAATAATAATAATAATAATAATAATAATAATAATAATAATAATTTATATTTCTGCAAGTACATGATACACCTAGTACACACCTAGCTGACATCATTGGCATACTATATAGAAAATCCATATTTAGAAAGTTGCATTTCGGGTAACTTAGGTTAATCTTGTCCCCCAGGATGCTACCCACAGCACTCGACTAACATCCAGGTACCTACTTACTGCTAGGTGAACAGGAAACCTCAGGTGCGTGGAAACATGCCCAACGTTTCATCTGCGCAGGGGATAGTTCCCGGACCCAACCCAACCCCCTCCCAGTGATTCCTGATCAGTGCTGAAGACGCCCTGAAGTATTTCATGTCGTTCTCCACATTCTTATCGTCATCCATGAGTTGATCCCTGTCTTCATTCAACTTGCTTTCAAGAAACCATTATCGAATCTCGGCACATCCTATTCCCTTCCCCATGAATACCAATTTTCCCCATCAACGCCCCTCTACTATCTGCTCAAAACACACACACACACACGCACACACACACACACAACACTGCCTCAGCCACACCTGTGAATCTTTGACATTTGCAGAAATATATACATTTCCTCTAGAGTTTCTTCGAGCCATAAACGCGGAGGCTGGAGCCAGGGAGCAGCTAGCGAGGGGTTGAAGCCTCAAGAACAGCTAGCAAGAGGGAGCTTGAAACCCAGTCTCTGCAAGTAACCCCCTAGAGTGTAGCGATTATGAAGATCACTGTTGAGACCAACAAGGCGTTCTTGTGTCTGTGAAGGAGCCACTCCTTGCTTGGTGGGGCTGTAGCACTGGCTTGAGTGATCTTGGTGCTGGTAGCATTGTTGCAGCACTGGCTTGAGTGATCTTGGTGCTGGTAGCATTGTTGTAGCACTGGCTTGAGTGATCTTGGTGCTGGTAGCATTGTTGCTGCACTGGCTTGAGTGATCTTGGTGCTGGTAGCATTGTTGTAGCACTGGCTTGAGTGATCTTGGTGCTGGTAGCATTGTTGTAGCACTGGCTTGAGTGATCTTGGTGCTGGTAGCATTGTTGCTGCACTGGCTTGAGTGATCTTGGTGCTGGTAGCATTGTTGTAGCACTGGCTTGAGTGATCTTGGTGCTGGTAGCATTGCTTGCGAACTGGCATTGAGTGATCTTGGTGCTGGTAGCATTGTTGCTGCACTGGCCGAGTGATCTTGGGGCTGGTACATTGTTGCTGCACTGGCTTGAGTGATCTTGGGGCTGGTAGCATTGTTGTAGCACTGGCAGGATCTTGGTGCTTGTAGCATTGTTGTAGCACTGGCTTGAGTGATCTTGGGCTGGTAGCATTGTTGTAGCACTGGCAATGATCTTGGTGCTGGTAGCATTGTTGTAGCACTGGCTTGAGGATCTGTGCTGGAGCATTGTTGTAGCACTGGCTGAGTGATCTTGGTGCTGGTAGCATTGTTGTAGCACTGGCTGAGTGATCTTGGTGCTGGTAGCATTGTTGCAGCCCCTGTTTGAGTGATCTTGGTGCTGTAGCATTGTGTAGCACTGGCTTGAGGAACTTAGGGGCTGGTGCATTGTTGTAGCACTGGCTTGAGGATCTTGGTGCTGGTAGCATTGTTGAGCACTGGCTTGAGTGATCTTGGTGCTGGTAGCATTGTTGTAGCACTGGCTTGAGTGATCTTGGTGCTGGTAGCATTGTTGTAGCACTGGCTTGAGTGATCTTGGTGCTGGTAGCATTGTTGCAGCACTGGTTTGAGTGATCTTGGTGCTGGTAGCATTGTTGCAGCACTGGCTTGAGTGATCTTGGTGCTGGTAGCATTGTTGTAGCACTGGCTTGAGTGATCTTGGTGCTGGTAGCATTGTTGCAGCACTGGTTTGAGTGATCTTGGTGCTTGTAGCATTGTTGTAGCACTGGCTTGAGTGATCTTGGTGCTGGTAGCATTGTTGTAGCACTGGCTTGAGTGATCTTGGTGCTGGTAGCATTGTTGCAGCACTGGCTTGAGTGATCTTGGGGCTGGTAGCATTGTTGCAGCACTGGCTTGAGTGATCTTGGTGCTGGTAGCATTGTTGCAGCACTGGCTTGAGTGATCTTGGTGCTGGTAGCATTGTTGCAGCACTGGCTTGAGTGATCTTGGTGCTGGTAGCATCGATGTAGCACTACAGGCCGGACTGTAGAAGGATTGAATATCTCATTTGAGAGCTTCAGAGACTTAAGGTGGGGCTGTAGATCTCGTGTTACATTGTACTGAGGCTTCTTTGTAAGACTTGTAAGACTTGTAAGACTTGCTTGTAGAGGCTGTACGTCTTATACGAGACTTACATAGAGATTATAGATATTTTATGATGATGCTACTTGCAAATTGTCTCTTGCAAGACTGAGGAAATATGCAACACTTGTGTCTTTGGTAAGTAATTAGCTCTTAAAGACTCGGGTGATCGTAGCTTTCATATAATTGGCTGTGAAATCAAATAGGTTATAGTAGGCAAATAGGTGGTTGGTGGAGACGTTATTTAGTTACAGATGGCACTTCTCTTAGAGATTCCTCAATTGGTTGTAACAGCCAATTTCGGTGTTAAATCAGTTACGTTATATAAATGCTTTGAGTTGATGTCAGGTTAAGAATGTACTGGCATTTGAACGGCATTCCTGTCTTGTTTACGTGTATGTGTGTGATGTTAGCAACACTTTAGTTCTTGTCTACACTCTGGTGCTGGCTGAGCGCTCTTACCGACGTGTAAATAACTGGAGGTGAGGAATGCGAGGCATATGCAACACCTGGGTATCTTTAAAGACGTTTCGTCAATGGCGAAACGTCTTCAGGTGAAAATACTGAGGTGTTGCATGAGTGTCCAGGTCCTGATCCTCTGGATGACTGTACAACAGTGATGACTCACAAAATCGTAACAATACGTTTGTAAACAAATCCGAGAGGATGTGGTTAAGACCTTATATTAGCACAGTGTAATATGTTGGTGTGTACACTGTACACACTGTCCATGAAGTGCACTGTGCGCAAATATGTTCCTTGTTTACACTGTTATCCTAAACTTGATCAGCATTTGTCTACACATGTTAAACATGATCTGTCGAGCTTGCTATTGAAGGGCTATTGATCCAAGGAAATGGAGCTACCCAACCCTTGGATCAAACCTAATTAACTCCTATTTCCAAGCGCTATTTGACTCTTACGGACTTAAATTTATATATATATATATATATATATATATATATATATATATATATATATTATATGCAAACAATCGTAGACAGGCGATCTTAACAATGCAAGACAAGCCACGGGGGGGTAGAAATCTTTAACTGAAGTACTTTCACACTTCTCAGTCCGTCATCAGGAGCTGTGCAATGTTGCAAAGGTAGCAACAGGAGACATAAGAGGAAGTATTATCATAGTGTGGCAGCGTGTCTCCATGATGAAACAAGAGGAAAGAGGAACTTGAGATGATATCACGTATAAAATACTGAGAGAAATTGATAAGGTGGACAGGAACAGATCGAGAGATTGTAAACAGAATCACGAGGGCACATCTGTAAGGTGAACACAGAGTCGCGGGGATGTTAGGAAGTATTTATTCGGTCTTAGAATAATCAGGAAGGGGAACGACCTGGTTCATGGAGTAGTGGTAGAAGCAGAATCCATACATAGTTTTAATAAGAGGTACGATATGGCTCTCGATGCGCCAGGAGATTGAGTGAACCTAGTAGCTATCGGCGAAGAGACGGGGCCAAGAGCTAAGGCTCGACCGGACAGCTCAGAAGAAACTGAACAGCGTCAATACAATAGGGAATGAAATGAAGCTGTCGAGTGAACTGGATAGACCAAATGAAGTAGAACCTGCAAAAACATCTCGTTGGGAGAGAGAGAGAGAGGGAGGGAGAGGGGAGAGAGGAAAAGGAAGAGAGAGAGAGAGATAGAAGATGAATGAATCAGTGGTAATGTGAGAACTACTAGAGAATATCTACAAGAATGAGATGGATCTAAGGCAAATATAAAAAAAAATAGGTGGAAAAAGCCACATTTCGTTCCATTATTCTATAGGCTACAGGCCGAGGGACTGATAACTTCATTCCCCTCCTCTTCTTTCCCAGTTCTTACCTGTATTGGACTGAAGAAGCCACTGACTGGCGAAACGTTTTCTCAATAAAGATTCCTAAATGTTGCACAAGTGTCTGATTCTACAGACAGCACTGACACAATACCTGGAGAGGCATGGAGCCATACAAGACATCCAGCTTAGATTCAAGGAAGAGAGAGACGTGTCGAGATCCAAGACAGAGTAATATTGGTTAAATAAGAAAGAGGGGGATGTCTGAGCACATATTTTTGAGTTTAAGAAAGTATTACATAGTGTTTCCTACAGGAGACTGGCTCACCAGTTAAAGAACCCAATGGAAATAAGTCACTTTGACTTTTTTGGGTTATCCTGGAGGGTTCTCTACACATATGCTGCTATGTATGATAATCTATGTAACGTATTTGTGCATACCTGAATAATCTTACTAATAAGAGAGCTGGTAGACATAACGGCAAACGGATTTAGCAGTATGAAAGAATATCTGAGGAGATATAATAAGTAAAGACATTTGGCTTGAGAAGCGTGACGAGTGGTGACCCTCAAGTGTCCACACTGGAACCGTACTCTTCTTGATACAGATAGACAAGATGCTTCACTAGATAGTCCTGTGTATCTCTGTTTGCAGACGATGTAATGTAATTCTCATGAGAACAAATGCTGAAGAGAGACGAAGACTTTAAAAGGATCTGAACAGACTACAGAGATGATCACCTACTGGACCCCATCTCCAACAAGTATATCGAGCCTATAAACGGCATTCATGTGCTCTAATAGACTCCTCAGAACCCTGCCTATAACGTATGCCAGACTTATGATGGAGCACCAGCATGTTGCATCCCACCTCAGCAAACACATCGAAAAGCTAAAACCTTTTAGAGGAAGCTAAGAAGCAAGTTCAAAAGCTATAAACTTAACTAAAAGATTCTCACCAGGTGTTTACACGTAGGCAGTTATAACTAGGTGATTGCAACAAGGCATTCACAACTAGGTGATGACAAATTGGTGGTTAAGACTAGATGGTTACATTGATAATGACTCCGGACGTGTTCAAGGCTGAGGCTTCGTGAACTGTATGACAGCAGAGGTAATAATTATTACATAGACTGTGTCAGTGATGATCAGGGAGGAGCCAGAGAGAGGTAAAGAAGGAGAGCGAAGGAGTAAAGAAGATAAGGAAAGAGGGGAAAGGGAGGGAAGTCTAATTGTCTTGGTTTCCTTGTTTGCAAGGTTCATTGCATGGCTGTTAATATTGTTGACGCCATGAGTTATGGTAACATCCCATGGCCCAGCAAGATATGGCTGCGGGTTAGTAATTGGGATGCCTGAGGGCAGTGGGCATCCCGTCTCTTTCATAAATAAATATTGAAGTTCAATCATAAAGGCAGACATGGGAGCACATAACGAAGTCGTTGAATGGGTACGAAGATAAGATAATAATAATAATAATAATAATAATAATAATAATATATCTTTATTTCTACAAGTGCATGTACAAGGTATACAGGCCTACCTGACATCAATGTTATGCAGAGCATTTCGGGCAAATTGGGTCAATTTTGTCTCGGGATGCGACCCACACCAGTCGACTAACACCCAGGTACCCATTTTACTGATGGGTGAACATAGACAACCAGTGTAAGGAAACACGCCCAATGTTTCCATCCTCGCCGGGAATCGAACCCTGACATCACCGTGTGAAGCGAGAGCTTTTGCCACCAAGCCACGGGCCACCGTATGTGGAACAAATTGTACTGGGACAACACTCAGGATAAACCTTTATCCTGAGCGAAACGTTGTCCCTCAATAACCGCTTATTTTGCATACTGTCAGAATTACTCCTGCCCACGGTAGGTGGGTGAAAGAGATCTTTGCCAAGGTCACACTGCCTTGTAGAACACTGCCAGTGATTTACTACACACGAAGCTAGATGCATCAGCGTTGTGTTGCTGCCCTATTCTGTAATTACATTGCTGATGGGACAAAAACTAGTTCTTTACCTGCCGTATTCCATCGCGCAGGATGGATTGCGTAACGAAGTGTGTCAGTCTGAGCTGGTAGAATTCCTTACAACGGATTGGAATACCGTCAAGTATTCCATTACGGGTTCAGTAACTACGGTAGCTTACACTCGAGTAATATTAAGGACTAACCTTGGAGGTCGACCTTAAGACAATTTACTCAGGAGGCAGAGGACTGAGAGAGGGACTGCCAGGGTCTGTAATTTCAGCAGGAGGGCTGTGTGCCACACCAGGTGTGGCACTAACAATGTCCTGTGATGCTACTGTCTACTCTCCCGTATTTCCTTCTCGTGTTTCTGTTTTTTTTCTTTAAACTTACCCCTTTCCCTCTCTCTTGTTCCCACCCCTTCCCCTCCCCGGTGATTCATCGGTTCACCCCCTGGACCTGAGACAGGAGACAGACGAGGGTGTCTAGAACCGTACTGATACTGTCTATTTCCCACATACGCCACTGTCTACTTCCCACATACGCCACTGTCTACTTCCCACATACGCCACTGTCTACTTCCCACATACGCCACTGTCTACTTCCCACATACGCCATTGTCTACTTCCCACATACGACACTGTCTACTTCTCAGATACGATTAATGCACTTTCTTCCTTCGTCCCCTCCTTATTTTCCCTACAATTTCTCTCCCCTCCTTCCCTCCTCTTTCTTCTTGCCTCCCTACCTCCCTCCATCATTCCATTATCAGTATCTCCCATCTGTCTCCTACACCTGTTTTTATCGTCGTTTGGGTATTTATCTTTTGTCTCATAGCACCAACACTAGTATCGTCATCCCCAGCAACAACACCACCAACAACAACATCAACAGGACCACCATCAACAACAACAACACCAACAACAACAAGAATAACATCACTACCATTCTTACAATCACCATCAACAGAGAAAGTGTCCCACCAGTAGTAGTCATATGAACAGTGGTCACCATTCTCAGAGCTTCCATGGTGGTCACCATTCCCAGAGCTTAAATGGTGGTCACCATTCCAAGAGCTTCCATGGTGATCACCATTCCAAGAGCTTCCATGGGGATCACCATTTCCAGAACTTCCATGGTGGTCACCATTCCCAGAGCTTCCATGGTGGTCACCATTCCCAGAGCTTCCATGGTGGTCACCATTCCAAGAGCTTCCATGGTGGTCACCATTCCAAGAGCTTCCATGGTTGTCACCATTCCAAGAGCTTCCATGGTGGTCACCATTCCAAGAGCTTCCATGGTGGCCACCATTCCAAGAGCTTCCATGGTTGTCACCATTCCCAGAGCTTCCATGGTGGTCACCATTCCAAGAGCTACCATGGTGGCCACCATTCCAAGAGCTTCCATGGTGGTCACCATTGCAAGAGCTACCATGGTGGTCACCATTGCAAGAGCTACCATTGCAAGGCACCAACCAGATCACCAGTCTGGTTACATTCAGATTTTTTCCAACTTGTCTCATTTTTATAGTCATCCCGGTGAGGTGTTTCCCCTTCAACCGTAATTGTAGTCTGGTTAACCTTTCCTCTGTGTACTCACCTAGTTGTGGTTTCAGGGGTCGATTCACAGCTCCTGGCCCCGCCTCTTCACTGGCCGCTACTCTGTCCCTCTTCCCGCTCCATGAGCTTTATCATACCTCTTCTTAAAGCTATGTATGTATCCTGCCTCCACTACATCACTTCCCAGACTATTCCACTTCCTGACAACTCTGTGACTGAAGAAGTACTTCCTAACATCCCTGTGATTCATCGTGTGAGTATGTGTGTTGTGTGTATGTGTGTGTGTGTTTGTGTGTGTGTGCATGTATGTATGTGTGTGAGAGAGAGAGGAGGGGGCACGCTGAAGAATGTCATGGGTGACAACGCTGCGCCCCGAGGGAGGTCAGGCCTCCACACCCTCCTGTGAGAGATGAGACCACCCCTCCTCCAGACCCCACCCTCCTTCTCTTCCTCTTCCTCCATCCTCCTCTTCCTTCTCTTCTTCCAATTAACGAATCCGAGATATACCTACTTCGACCTGAACCTCGCTTAGTGAAGACTTTGGATTGCAGAGTTTGAGAGCCTCGGAGTTCTCTTGCACTCTTTGCAACATAGAAGGTCTTAGGTAACGGGCGTTTGTAGGCGTAACGCTTGTGCAAGGTGGGCGTGGTAGTGTTGCAGGTTGCCGGTATTGCAGGGCAGGCGCGTGTATTGGGCCGGGCGTGGTGCTGGTACCTTCGGGCAGGCGTGGGTGTACATAGCACGGTGGCTTTTGAGTGATCATGAGGCGGGTCTAGTTGAGGCATGAGGTCAACCCCTTTCTTCCCTTCCTTGCTCCCTGGAGACCCCAACCTTCTTTCCCTAGTAGGTACCGCCTCTCCAACCTCTTTCCAGTATGTGAACCTCTCCCTCAAAGATCCTCCTCCACCAGTCTAAGCTCTCTTCTACAAGATCATTCACTGGTAAGGCCCATCTACGATCGTCCCTCCAAGATCGTCCACAGGTTAAACCCACCAATATTGTAAGCTGTATTCTACAACATCGTTCACAGGTAAGACTCACAGCTGGAGAGGAACTGAGAGGATGACAAAGAGACAGTAATGTCATAGGTTAATACTGGGACGTCATCGTCGACATTTCCAACGACCAGTTCTTATAGTAGTTCGAGGCAGGGCAGGGCAGGGCAGGGTGTTCTAGCTCCCCTCCCCACTCTTCCTTCATACCCCAACCTCACCTCTACATTACTCCCCTTTATCACCTCCACGGCATACTCCTCAACACCTCACCCTAAACTTGCCTCCAAGCTATCGTTCATTGTGCTCACCAGCTCTGATGTAAAGTCTATCATATACCTCAGGAATTCAACTTATTAACTAACAGCTGTGGATGCGGATCAGCTGACCTTTATTTTGGTACATCAGCTGAGCTCTAGCCAGCTCAGCTGATTTTTGTTTGGTGATTTAGTTAAATTTGCTCAATATTTTTGTACTGGATGTGCTGGAAATTGTCTCAAGCCTTGTTGTTTCTAGCGCAGTGATGCCATTGATAACTGTTAATATGTTAATTCATTCTCCTCCATTATCCAGTTTTACTTTTCTCGACTCTATTTATAATTCGGGTGATCAGTTGATATTTGCTGCAGTCAACTGACCTCTGCTGGGTATATCATCTGATCTTTTTTGATTAGATAAATATCTATATTTCTCTCTCTCTCTCTCTCTCAATATAAAAATACAACTCATTATTTTTATCTGCAATATCATAAAAATAAATTTGTATTTAATATATAATATTCTCTTTATTTTTCCTTCTCGTTGTCTTCTCTTCCGTATCATGATATTGTTTTCTTAAACATAATGTTTTAAAATATCTCGTTAGATGTCTTTGTTGAAATATGATGGATCAGGATTTTTGTTTTCACAGTTGTATTTATATTTTATTTCTGCTTCTCCATGAAGAACATTTATGATAAGAGAGAAAAAAATCACGTTTCCCTTCACAGTGTTGAGTGTATCAGGATGAATAGGAACTGCTAGGTTAGTGTAGTCTTGGCTAGATAGGTTAGGCTAGGTTGCGGTGTGTGCGTGTTTAGGTTAGATTTAGGAAGTGTTTGGTGAGGACAGGTTAGGCTATGTTAGGTTAGGTAAGGTCAGCTTTTCTTGGGTTAAGGTAGGTTAGGTTAGGCTACCTTACGGTTGGTTTGGTTAAGTCGTAAGTGTATCAAATTGAACAGGACAAAAAACTGTTGCAGACAGAGTTGAAAACTCACACACATGATCACTCTCCACTGCAAAGTTCAATAGTTAAACTCGTTTCTCCATCCTATCTTCTTCTACTTTCACAAGACAGAAAAACAGTGATGACAGTGGCAGCAGTGCCTCTTGGCACAGGGGTGGTAGCAGTGCCTCCTCACATAACTTTCACATCATCTACCACTTCCTCCTCTCCTTCCCTCTCTCTCTCTTCAACCCCCTTACCCAAAAAAAATACACTTTCGTTTACACTTCTCGGACTTCTACTTTTGTTGAGATTTGCATTTCTTTTTCTCATTCCTTCAGGCTTTCTTGAGATTATCATCTCTTCAGGTTCCTTCAGGCTCTCTTGAGATTAGCATCTCTTCAGGTTCCTTCAGGCTCTCTTGAGATTAGCATCTCTTCAGGTTCCTTCAGGCTCTCTTGAGATTAGCATCCCTTCAGGTTATTTCAGGCTTTCCTGAGATTAGCATCTCTTCAGGTTCCTTCAGGCTCTCTTGAGATTAGCATCTCTTCAGGTTCCTTCAGGCTCTCTTGAGATTAGCATCTCTTCAGGTTCATTCAGGCTCTCTTGAGATTAGCATCTCTTCGGGTTCCTTCAGGCTCTCTTGAGATTAGCATCTCTTTAGGTTCCTTCAGGCTTTCTTGAGATTAGCATCTCTTTAGGTTATTTCAGGCTCTCTTGAGATTAGCATCTCTTCAGGTTCCTTCAGGCTCTTTTGATATTAGCATCTCTTCAGGTTCCTTCAGGGTCTCCTGATCAATTTCTCCTTCTGGTTCCTTCAGCCTCCCTTGAGATCAGCGTCTCGTTCTTTCAGCGGTAACAATTTCATATCTCCTGAACTCCCCATCGCTCTGTGCCATACATGAATACAGTGATACATTTAAGGATACAAAGATATATTTAAGGATACAAAGATGTATTTAAGGATACAAAGATGCATTTAGTGATACAGCGAATAGCAGTCACCTCAAACACAGTCCACAGACTGTACTCTGGAGATTGTAGTAACCTAGACACGGTCCATGCATTCCCCTCCCATCCCATGTAAAAGTGATCCAGTTCCAGGAAAGAGCGAAACGTAGTGACACATTTGTAAATACAAGATGATATACAAGGAGTGGCCTTGTATATCACCCATTGGCTCTCCCCTTACCTCTCTTACTTCACCATCTTCTCATCCTCGTCCTCTTCATCTTCGTTGCTCAGACGCAAAACATTCGGTTCTATACTAAAAGGCCCCGAGGTCGGTGCAGTGTGGGACGAGACGTATGGGCAGGTCTCCTGCTCACCTAGCAGCAAATAAATACCACGGAGTCGGTCGACTGCTGTGGGTCCCAGCAGATTACCTAAGGAGCCCATCTGAAATAAGTCAGCATGGTTTTTTTTCTTTGTCATGGGTTTTAAACCAATGGGTGTTAAAATTATTTTCACTACTGTATATCCTGGGCAAGCATAATAAAACACTCACAATATATATATATATATATATATATATATATATATATATATATATATATATATATATATATATATATATATATATATATATATATATATAATATAAATGTATGTCTCTTGATGTATATACACAGAGAACAGCAATGTATGTAGAGGGATGTACATCTCAGTATATATTGGTTTACTTTAGTCGTACTGTTAGATACTGAAGTATTCTTGGCTGGTTGTGTACAGGTTATAGGCAGCCTTAACGACCCTCGTGTAGTCGATAGACTTTAAACCCATTAAACCAAAGGACTAGCCAGTGAAATATTCGCAAATGTTAACCTTCTAATCTGAACCTAAAAATCCGCGAAGGTCTTTTTTTGTGTGTGGGAAGTGTCAAGTTACCTGTGGTCCTGGTGAACCTGATGGTCCTGGTGGTCCTGGTGGTCCTCTGCTCTTCAGCGTAGGAGAAATCTCAGGTAGATAATTTTTGAGCAGTTATATAAGAAGTTAACCGTGGTGTATATAGTTCAAGGGTGCAACACACAGCCCTTCCTTAATCCTCCTCCTCCTCCTAGTCTTCATCTTAATCCTCATCCTTCTCCTTTCCCCTTTTCTCCCATCTTTTTTCTCTTCATCCACCCCCTTCTTTTAGTCCTTCCTATTCCTCTCCTTTACCTTATCTCTCCACTCTTTCTTCCCTCTGGAATGTGCACAGAGTAACAATATTCCACTATAAAAGATGTACAGTGCCAACCAGGGGGAACTGACCACCTTATGTTAAGGCTCTCGGACTAGGCACTTCAGTATTACCTCTCCACTTCTTCTGTCTGTATATTCGACTGATGAGGCCTGCTGTGCTGGGGAAACATTCCCTTAGTGAAGATACCCAGCTGTTGCACAAGTGTCTTATCAATAAGGTTACAGTCACCCAAGTCTAAAAAGATGTCAGCTGACGTAGAACGTGACGTTAATAGGTCAGAGTAACAGGAAATCGTATTTACTTCTGTTTACTGGAATCTGTTGTTAATGTTCACTTTATGTCCCTCTCTTGTCAAGATGTCTTCTTTAGTGTGTGTGTGTGTGTGTGTGTGTGTGTGTTTTGTGTATGTGAGGGGCTGTTGAAAGGTCTATATATATATATATATATATATATATATATATATATATATATATATATATATATATATATATATATATATATATATAGCAAAAGATCACAGTAAACAGGTGATATCAAAATATGCAAGAAAACCACTAAGAAAAATAGAAGAATTCCAAGCGCTTTCGTGACTACTCACATTATCGTGAGTAGTCACGAAAGCGCTTGGAATTCTTCTATTTTTCATAGTGGTTTTCTTGCATATATATATATATATATATATATATATATATATATATATATATATATATATATATATATTGTGTGTGTGTGTGTGTGTGTAATAAAACTTGGAACAAGCTGCGGGTACGGAGGTTCATTTGTTCGTGATTTATGAAAGGTTATATTTGAGTAAGTCTCTCATTCAACACCATATATTGCACGTCACACGGGTGCATGGTGCAGTGGTACAGTCAGGTCTAGTTACGAAGGCACAGTGGTACAACCAGGTCTAGTAACGTGGGTACAGTGGTACAACCAGTTCTTGTAACGTGGGTACAATGGTACAACCAGTTCTTGTAACATGGGTACAGTGTACAACCAGGTTTTGTAACGTAGGTACAGTGGGACAACGAGGTCTTGTAACGTTGGTACAGTGGTACAACCAGTTCCTGCAACGTGGGTACAGTGGTACAACCAGTTCCTGCAACGTGGGTACAGTGGTACAACCAGTTCTTGTAATGTGGGTACAGTGTACAACCAGGTACACCATATACAATCAGATGTACTGATGAATCTGCATTGCACCTCCGGATGGGAACGTCCAAGGACCGGAACGCCATGAGATCGGAACGCCAGGGAATCGAGACGTAGGAGGTTCAAGACGTCACGTCACTGGGAGTACTAGAGAGGTGTTAGGTTTTCCTGGGTCCTGAAGTGTTGGTCCATCGTGCTAGACGGGTTAGTGTCAGGTTTGTACTCGCCTGTTTGGACTCAGTATGTGGTTGAGTTCTGTTCTTTCATTGGATATTTGTGTATTATGTTGGTACCTCCAGGTAGCCTCACCTTCAGACCTCCATCAGGCGACTAATGAAACTAGCCAGAAGGTCGCTGGGTCAGCTTTGTTCTGTTATCAGTCATGAGGTCGAAGTGGCGCCTGCTAAACTTTATCTGTCACGGGTCATGGCTTCGAGGTCACCCCGGCGCTCGTTCGTCACTCGTCTGTCGAGAGGTCAGGAGGTCAGGTCACCAGTGCTGCCTAAAAGTCAATCTCTAATAGGATTCCTTCAGGAAGGTCTGTCGGTCCTACGTCAAGAGGCAGCTGGTTAAGTAACGTCACTTCCAAAATCGGCCACTGAGAGGACCTCTTAAATGAAGGTTTTTAAGTAACGATACCTCCAAAATCGGCCTCTGACAGGACCTCTTAATGGAAGATTTTTTTAAGTAACGATGCCTCCAAAATCGGCCTCTGACAGGACCTCTTAATGGAAGGTTTTTAAGTAACGATGCCTCCAAAATCGGCCGCTGACAGGACCTCTTAATGGAAGATTTTTTTAGTTTAGGTAAAGAGGCCTCCAAATCGGCCTCTGACAAGACCTCTTAATGAAATTATTTTTTTATATATAGTTTTTTTGCGTGTTTATGAGAGGTGAAGATTGCTTGATGAGTTGGCTAGCACCTGCAGAAGTAATGTTCTTCTGCCACTCTCTCCCTCCCTCAATGGGGTGAAAATCAGGTTAAATATGGCATACTGTGTTCCCCGCTCACCCCATTCTCCTGAACCAGGGTACATGAGACCACACCCTTCTAAGTGACTCCTCCCTGATCCTCCCTGCCCCTCCCTGCTCCTCCCTGCTCCTCCCTGCCCCTCCCTGCCTCTCCCTACCTCTGGCTTACTCTCAGTTTCAACTCAAGGCCGGCGGTCCAGTTAGGCAAAGGTGAATACCACAAAAACCCACAAGATGCCCTTAATCCAGAGTCAATTAAATGCAAGACGTCGTCCAGTTTTTCCCCTCGGGCTGTCAAGTGATGCAAAACTGGTTGGCAGACTTAGGCCACTGGGACGCCAGTCTTTCCAAAGGTCCACCCTGACCCCACCCAAATACAGAGATACACGCGCGCACGTGCGCATACACACATACACACACAAACACACACACACACACACACACACACACACACACACACACACACACACACACACACTTAAGAAGAGGTATGATAAAGCTCATGACGCAGGGAGAGTGACCCAGTAGCGGCCAGTGAAGAGGCGGGGCCAGGAGCTATGACTCGACCCCTGCAACCACAACTAGGTGAGTACAACTAGGTGAGTACACTCTCTCTCTCTCTCTTTCTAGTAGATATGATAAGGACTACAAGGACATAAATCAGTACGGATCAAAGTAGTGTAAGAGATGGAGCCAGGAGCTGTGGCTCGACCCCAGGAATACAAGTCGATGATCATACCGTCCTTATCACAAGTGACAAAATATGAACCTTCACTCTTACCCAGGTACCTCTTTCCCCAGGCACCTCATTCCCCAGGCACCTCTTTCCCCAGGCACTTCTTTCCCCAGGTATCTCTTTCCCCAGGCATCTCTTTCCCCAGGTACCTCTTTCCCCTGGTACTTCTTTCCCCAGACACCTCTTTCCCCAGGCACCTCTTTCCCCAGGCACCTCTTTCCCAAGGCACCTCTTTCCCCAGGCACCTCTTTCCCCAGGCAACTCTTTCCCCAGGCATCTCTTTCCCCAGGTACCTCTTTCCCCAGGCACCTCTTTCCCCAGGTACCTCTTTCCCCAGGTACCTCTTTCCCCAGGCACCGCTTTCCCCAGGCACCTCTTTCCCCAGGCACCTCTTTCCCCAGGCACCTCTTTCTCCAGGTACCTCTTTCCCCAGGCACCTCTTTCCCCAGGCACCTCTTTCCAGAGGGACCTCTTTCCCCAGGTAACTCTTTCCCCAGGCATCTCTTTCCCCAGGTACCTCTTTCCCCAGGCACCTCTTTCCCCAGGTACCTCTTTCCCCAGGTACCTCTTTCCCCAGGCACCTCTTTCCCGAGGCACCTCTTTCCCCAGGCACCTCTTTCCCCAGGCACCTCTTTCATCAGGTACCTCTTTCCCCAGGCACCTCTTTCCCCAGGCACCTCTTTCCAGAGGGACCTCTTTCCCCAGGCACCTCTTTCCAGAGGGACCTCTTTCCCCAGGCACCTCTTTCCAGAGGGACCTCTTTTCCCAGGCACCTCTTTCCAGAGGGACCTCTTTCCAGAGGGTCCTCTTTCCCCAGGCACCTCTTTCCAGAGGGACCTCTTTCCCCAGGCACCTCTTTCCAGAGGACCCTTCCAGGCACCTCTTTCCCAGGCACCTCTTTCCCCAGGCACCTCTTTCCCCAGGCACCTCTTTCCCCAGGCACCTCTTTGCAGAGGGACCTCTTTCCCCAGGCACCTCTTTCCAGAGGGACCTCTTTCCCCAGGCACCTCTTTCCAGAGGGACCTCTTTCCCCAGGCACCTCTTTCCAGAGGGACCTCTTTCCCCAGGCACCTCTTTCCAGAGGGACCTCTTTCCAGAGGGACCTCTTTCCAGAGGGACCTCTTTCCCCAGGCACCTCTTTCCAGAGGGACCTCTTTCCCCAGGCACCTCTTTCCAGAGGGACCTCTTTCCCCAGGCACCTCATTCCCCAGGCACCTCTTTCCCCAGGCACTTCTTTCCCCAGGTATCTCTTTCCCCAGGCATCTCTTTCCCCAGGTACCTCTTTCCCCTGGTACTTCTTTCCCCAGACACGTCTTTCCCCAGGCACCTCTTTCCCCAGGCACCTCTTTCCCAAGGCACCTCTTTCCCCAGGCACCTCTTTCCCCAGGCAACTCTTTCCCCAGGCATCTCTTTCCCCAGGTACCTCTTTCCCCAGGCACCTCTTTCCCCAGGTACCTCTTTCCCCAGGCACCTCTTTCCCCAGGTACCTCTTTCCCAGGTACCTCTTTCCCCAGGCACCTCTTTCCAGAGGGACCTCTTTCCCCAGGCACCTCTTTCCAGAGGGACCTCTTTCCCCAGGCACCTCTTTCCAGAGGGACCTCTTTCCCCAGGCACCTCTTTCCAGAGGGACCTCTTTCCCCAGGCACCTCTTTCCAGAGGGACCTCTTTCCCCAGGCACCTCTTTCCAGAGGGACCTCTTTCCCCAGGCACCTCTTTCCAGAGGGACCTCTTTCCCCAGGCACCTCTTTCCAGAGGCACCTCTTTCCCCAGGCACCTCTTTCCAGAGGGACCTCTTTCCCCAGGCACCTCTTTCCAGAGGGACCTCTTTCCCCAGGCACCTCTTTCCAGAGGGACCTCTTTCCCCAGGCCCCTCTTTCCAGAGGGACCTCTTTCCCCAGGCACCTCTTTCCAGAGGCACCTCTTTCCCCAGGCACCTCTTTCCAGAGGGACCTCTTTCCCCAGGCACCTCTTTCCAGAGGGACCTCTTTCCCCAGGCACCTCTTTCCAGAGGGACCTCTTTCCCCTGGTACCATATCCAAGCTTACTATATTTATCTTTCCCTTGATTAAATTAGCGTACAATAATGTAATACAATCCAGTGCTTAATTCTATCTGTGTTTAGTACAAGTGAAGCAATGTTTTAGTACAAGTGAAGTAATGTTTTAGTACAAGTGAAGTAATGTTTTAGTACAAGTGAAGTAATGTTTTAGTACAAGGGAAGTAATGTTTTAGTACAAGTGAAGTAGCGTTTGTTTGGTGATGCTCACACAGGTTTTGTCCAGGCTACTGCACCAATGATATTAAGCTACCTCTGTATTTGTACGACATTATATATATATATATATATATATATATATATATATATATATATATATATATATATATATATATATATATATATATATATATATATATATTGTGGGACCCATAGCCTCGGATAAGTGGATATAAAGGCCTTAAGGAAGAAAATTTGGATTTCTTCCTGATGCCATTTGAATATTCCACTTCCCCTACCACCCCATCTTTTTTTTTTTTTACTAATAGGTATATTTTATTACATAATATTATTACAATATTATTACATAATAATATTACAATATGTCTAGTACATATTGTTACATGTTTGTCACTGATTATAATGCGAAAATTTCATCCAGCTCTTCCGAGCTGGGGCGCGTGCCCAGAATACAGCGTGCATTACCCCTCTTGAACAGCAGCGCTGAGTCGCTGGAACAGAAAACTAGCTGCCCTGGGATCCCTAGTTACCCTGTTGAGTCTTTTGCCCAGCTCCTTGAGGAACTTATATATATATATAATATATATATATATATGTGTGTGTGTGTGTGTGTGTGTGTGTGTGTGTGTGTGTGTGTGTAATGTCGTGCCGAATAGGTAAAACTGGTCACTTAGTAAGAAATTTAAAATTAAGTTCTTTCTAAAATTTTCTCTTAAACGTTTAAAAATATTTTTTTTCATGTATGTTAATGTAAAAATTAATAATTTTGCACCAAAAGAACCTTAGAAAAGTTACCTAGCCTTATTATAACAAGCTCAATTTAATTTAGCCTAATCCAACTAAATATATTTTAGATAATTTTACAATAATTTAATAATAAACGAACACAGTGAAATATATTTTTTCGTTAGGTTCGGAATGAGTTTTGCGAAATTACTGCATACACAAATTTTCACTTGCCTTATTGGGCAAGAAGAGTCTTGCTATTTAAGCAGAAATCGCAAGTTTTACCGATTCGGCACGACATATATATATTTGTCTCGCTCAGTGATAAGATAACTTCATTATATCCATTTTTCGTGTAAATGTGATAGATTTTCCAAAGAGATGGTAATCTCTAGGCACCAGCTGTCACTCCTCGCCTCTTCACATCTCTCATTATCAGTCTCGACTTTGAAATTTCCCCTTCTACAAAAACTCCTGTACCTTCAATCGCCAATATTTCCAATCTACAAAATCTTAAAATCCTTTGGTCCTCTAGTTTAGATATTGTACTTGTTTTTCGCCAAACTCATCTTTCAAACTTCTCCTGGTGTCTACTCCATTCCATGCTCTCCCTGTCCTCTCGAATACTTTGGTGCAACTGGTACAAGGTAGGCCTACCTGACATCAATGACATACTACTATATAGAAAGCCGCTTGTTATGCAGAGCATTTCGTCCTAGGATGCGACCCACACCAGTCGACTAACACCCAAGTACCCAATAATACTGATGGGTGAACGTGGACAACCGGTGTAAGGAAACACACCCAATATTTCCACCCTTGCCGGGAATCGAACCCGGACCCTCACCGTGTGAAGCGAGATCTTTAGCCACCAGGCCACAGGGCCTGGTGGTTGGAATTCGTCGCCGTTTTATAAACTGGTCAATATAAGATAAAATCCTCTGCTAATACTATCTGTGAGGGGCGGGGAATGGGGCTAGGCCTGGGGACAGTTGGTCTCCAGGTAAACAAACCCCTTCTTCAAGTCTACAAAGACGCCGATTTGTTAAAGCGGGTCTTAAATACATTGTTAATATGAATCTCAGTCCCGGTTCTGTTCCTGTAGATGCGTGTGCTTGTCTCAATACTCAGTGTTCTGATATTCAGAGCACTCGTGACTTGACCTGACCTTTGCCTTCTCCTTACTTTTCTCTTAACCTTGTTTTCTGTTTATCCTTCACCTTTCCTAAGTAAGAAACAAGACACGTGTCGTACTAAGATATTTACTCTGGAAATATTTAATTCTCGATTTTTTAGTCATTGATGCCAAGTTGTTTCCAAGGTATATAAAAATAGAATGGAAATAGTAATAAATGTAATAATAGTAGTAGCAGCTGAAGAAGTAGTAATAATGTAACTGCGCAAGGTAGTTTAAAACAACGTTAGTAATACCATACAGATACCGTCAATAATTCCATCATTATAAAATAGTAATGATAACATGACAACAAACAGTTATCTTACTGCAAAAATAATTACTGTAATGATAACACAAATCATCTTGTTCCTTCATCTCGAGGCAGCGTGTTTACAGAGGCATTTAAAAGGCAAGAGTAAACACTGGATTATTCTCATCATTGGGAGAGCGAGATGCAAACAATGACTAGGTCAGTGGCACTCCCAGGTGCTTGTTGGTAGTCAGGATCCCGTGCTAATTACCACCTCTCATTATAACAAGTTATACAAGACTATAGCATCCTGGTGAGCAGGTAATTCGTCTTAATTTACAGACTCTGGAAGGGTGATTAGCTTGGTTTATAGCATATCCAGGCCTAAGCACTAGTTACATTCTTTTGCAGGACAGCCACCGGGGTGTACAAATTCTCGCACACCATGTCACTACTTTAATGAGAAAAAATAATGATATTATTATTATCAGAGAGATTAAAGCATTATCAGGGTCAACTTAACGAATGAGAAAAAATTCATAATTGCTGAAACATGGCAAACATGATTTGTTGCTATGTAATTTATGACCTCTTATTACTGAAGGACGATGCGCACCCATTAGAGGAACAAGTCATCAATATACAGATCTGTTATATTATCTCGTCTACTGAAACTAGTTGAAATTCATGTGTTGGATATATTTTAATGGATAATAGAGTTTTCCTTGGAAACACACTGGGTTCCGTAAGGGATTATGTACTCGTGTTTGGTGCTCAAAGAAGTATACTTGGGTCTCACACGAAGAGTCTTTGTTGCTGTCATGACGAGGTAAATAGGCTATTAGCCTATTTATTTTTCCTTGTGGTGTATATTTTATATTTAAGTAACCAGGAAGCAAGAATTGTCTGGAATGGAAAAAAAAAAATATTGTAATGGTAGCAAGAATAGGAGACAAGGGGTGCCTCCTATCACTCTTTTTTTTATGTATCTACGATGTTATTAAAGAATTAGCGTCTACGATGGTGGGATATTCAACTTGTTATTATGTGGATGAGAAGGCTAGGTGTCGTCTTGGATCCTGATAGCCTCATAAATCCTCATTCTTGCTTTCAAATAGTATTCTGCCTACAGCATCCATTTTCCTTACACCTGCTACTTTTCAAAATATTATTGTCTCGGTTCATACAAACATTTGCGAGAAATAATTTACGAATAACTCATGCTTAGAAACCTTACAGCGACGTTTCGATCCATCCTGGACCATTCTCAAGTCACGGCTGAGGTGTACCGATACGTCGTCATAAGGTTTCTCTCCTTTTTATTAAAAAATGAATTCGTGTTTAATAAGAAAGACTGTTCAGTTTAAAATTCAAATTAACACAGGAGAATCGAAATGTATTTCCTGAAGATGCTAAGAGAAGTCAAAATTTTGGTAATCAGTAAGAATTCCAGTAAAATAAATATTTAATACAATTAGCTGTAAGATGAGAAAGTGGACATCAAACTGCACCTATATACGCATTATGGAAAATTTCATTTATTTTAGAAATTCTATCAGGATTAATATCGATATTCTTATTTACATTTAAATCTCACTGTCTGCCTGATGATTTACTCGCACCTCTGGACCAATAATGAGGTGTTTTGATTATAAATACTGTGTTTATCATGTAACCTTTGAAAAACGTTTTGTAAAAAAAATGTTCCTTGGGTAGCCCACTTACAGTACTGGTCATAATGCTGCACATTTATGCAAATTGAGTTTTACCTATTCATTTTGTATTACAAATCTTGTTTTTTTTTTAATCTTATTTACTCGTAAATGGGAATTTGACGGTCAAACCTTTCCCAGCTCTCCCTTAAAGCCTATTGAATTATTTCTAAACATTTTAAATATAATATTGCATGAAATAAGTGGGCTGTAACATCAAGGATATATATATATATATATATATATATATATATATATATATATATATATATATATATATATATATATATATATATATATGTATATATATATATAATGGATTTTACACCAAATAAAAATACATCTGCTTTTCCGTACGCTTTCTGGGCATTCTTAGCTGCGTATTCTCTCAAACTCCCAATTTGCATACGTCATAATTTCCTAGCAACGCAGACTCGTATCTACCCTCGTTATTATTATTAATGGGGAAGCGCTAAATCGCAAGGTTGGGGTCATTACAGTGCCTTGGGGATAGGCGGTCATCAGATTTAATTCAAGGAACAGGACGGTAGCTCCAGTTTCTTGGATCAAAAGACACATCACCAGCATGGAAATATAACCCGGTTGACGAGGTAGAACCAGAGATCATCATGGTCATCTTGAAGACTGGGGTCTTAAGAATGAACCTGTTCATCTGGTAACACTGAACAACAACAACAACTCTCTCCCGTAAGTGTCATCACTGTTGAACACCTGAGCCAGTGAGACGCGCATGTGTTTGTTCAGGGTTCACCAAGATCGTTCATTATTTATGTGTCGGCTCCATTACGAGGATTACTCAAGTAAATGTAAAACTTCGTGATGGGTAACTAATCTAATTTGTCGGTAAATTAGATTTTCTTCCTTATATTGTGTTGTTACATATTTTCAGGCTGTCACTGGGGTGGGTGGAGGACAGCTGGGTGGAGGACAGCTGGGTTCTACTAATATACGAAAGCCAGACTACACTGATAATCCTTAATAATTCCCACATATGTTACAAAAAAAATCAAGAGATAAGTGTTCAGTAGACGCTCTCAGAACTCCATTAGTCTGGTGACAATATTTCTGAAAGCCTTCGTAGAACATTGTGATGAATTTAGAGTTCCGGTGGCTGATGATAATTAAAGTTTCCAGCGGAGGATTGTGTGAGTTGGTTTTTGTGTGTTGTCTTGTACGCAATTTTCGATAGCGTAGGTTGGCATCAATGACTTAGACGCATCAATGACTGACGGAGAAATTTCAAATAGACTATTTGAGGCTTTTGACTCCAATGGAAATTAGTCAAAGATTCCCATGGAAATAAGTCAGGTACCCCAGTGGAAATAATTTGAAGACCCCCAGGGAAAATAAGCAAAGAACAGACATCCCCCCCCACCCAATGTACAGAAGTTGAAGTCAAAGACCCCCAGCGGAAATAAGTGACACTAACTTTTTTTTGTGGTTAGCCTAAGTTAAATAAAATATACGTAATTTGCCACTAATGTATTCGTAAAACAAGTATGTTTAGTGCAACGATTCTGTAAATGTTGAATAGTCTGTAAAACCATATTTAGAAACCCCGAATAGTTTCTCATGAGACAAACTCCTCTAATCTTTCCCAGTGTCAGCAGCTGTCATGCGTGTTGTGCAAGTGTTGTATTTAGTGGCCCTTATACTTCATGTACGTCATGTGCTAGGTCCCTAATACCTCCAAGGGCCCCGATATTCCCTAGGACCTAGGTACTCGCTAGATCCCCGGTAATCACTAGAGCCTCAGCATTCGCTGGGGCCTCTGGTATTTACTAGTCCCGATACTCACTAGACTCATGGTATTCACTAACACCCACGCTATATCTTTGACATATGGCTGACCTTCTCTCAGTGATCACAAACCCAACAGAGTCCCACTTAGATGACTTCAGTCTGTACACCTGTTGTTTTTCTTCCTGGCCGCACCACACCTCCGCCCATCTCAGCTGCTGGCCTCCATGTTACAAGATGCTCTTAACTATGAGCGTACCTTCAGGATTAAACACAGCATCCGGTGAAAAGCTCTTCAGGAGTTCAAATGGGATACGACTTCTATTTTTTTCTCGGCGAGTTTTGTGACTTATTAAAATATTCAGTTTTCTCTCTCACCTCTCCGGCTATACTACAATAAATCAAGAAAGACTGGTAACATATTTGGGGAGATGCGGGAGGGTCCACTTCATTCTTTCTCGAATGTTTGAAGTTTAAACATATATAATAAGGTTTTAATTCATTGAACAAGGTTGTAAATCCTTGTCAACAATCCAACACACCTCCAGCCTCCTTCTCTTAACCTTCTCTTCCGCTGCCTTCACTCTCAATCCACTGATAGAATTCACTTCCTCAAACCGCACGTGTTTTTTTTTTTTAATATCTTTATTTCTACAAGTACAAGTACAAGGTATACAGGCCTAGCTGACATCAGTGACATATTATTATATAGAAAGCCGCTTTTTATACAGACCATTTCGGGCAAATTAGGTCAAATTTGTCCCAGGATGCGACCCACACCAGTCAATTAACACCCAGGTACCCATTTTACTGATGGGTGAACATAGACAACCGGTGTAAGCAAACACGCTTAATGTTTCTACCCTTGCCGGGAATCGAACCCAGATGAAGCGAGAACTTCACATGCTGAGGGTCCTTCCCTTCCTTAGATTAAACATGATTATCATTATCCCGTAGCTCGATCGCTAGCGCACTCAGCTCACACACTCATGAAGTCCGGAGTTCGAATCTCCGGTTCAGCTGGAAACGTTAGGGACGTGTTTCCATAAGACACCTGCTGCCCATGTTCACCCATCAGTGTAAAATGGGTACCTGGGTGTTAATCGACTGATGTGGGTCGCATCCTGGGACAAAACTGACCTAATTTGCCCGAAATGCTCAGCATAACAAGCGGCTTTCTATATAGTAGTATGTCACTGATGTCAGCTAGGACTGTATACCTTGTACATGTACTTGTAGAAAATAAAGATATTATTATTATTATTATTATTATTATTATCCATTTGTTGTATGACCATTATAGGTTTAGCGTTTACCCGGTGTCACATGTTGTCAATAGAGTTAACGAATTCAAAACACACGAGCACCGTCTTCCTTTGATTCTTACCAAAAATGGCCAGAATACCTTCCTTGTTTGGGATGATCCTAGATGCCATCAAAGAACTGTACCAGCAGGAAACCATTACATTGTGTGTGCATGTACAAGGCTGTGCTGTCCTGTCGGGTGAGAGGTAGAGGCGAGAGTTGACCTGCAGTTAAAGGATAGACCGAAGGTGTGAATGGGCGTCGTGGGCGTATTTAGGCGTCCGTGGGCGTGTGTCTAGTCACAGACCCGTCCATCATGGCTGCTACCTCCCGCGCATCATCGCCCAATCTCAATGTTTTCCAGTTTTTCATAACATTTTTAGAAGTAACCTTGTGGTTTTTTTTTTTTTTTTTGTAAATCCCGTTGGGGCAGGTCCCTCGACCGGCAGCGAAGATCACCGCCACACCAAACTCATCCTTCCAGGTCTATTAAGGGATTAATTAACATTTTTTTCTGATTCCATTAAAGATTGGGTTAAGAGGTGAACATGTTATTGATAATGGAGGTTTTGAAGGTTGAGTCTGTATAGAGGAAGGAAGGAGGACTAGAACTGGTGTGGCGTTGTGAAGGTTCTTCAACAACCTGCTCAGGGGTTGTGGTGGAAGCAAACTACCTAAATGTCAGGGTGTGATGGGACCTGGTCTGCCCTGGGCTACCTACCTGCTGCTCCTCCACCCACCTGTCTGGTTGCCTACACTTCTGCCTGGTTGCCTGCCTCCCTGCCTGCCTAATTGTCTGCGTGTGTGCCTGCCTACCTCGCTACCTGGCTCACAATCCTCGCTAAGAGGGGAATGTCTTTCTCTTTCCGGCACACACAAGTGACATTGTCCCACTGACGGAGTTATCATAAGAACATAAGACTGGAGGAACACTGCAGCAGGCCTACTGGCCCATACAAGGCAGGTACTTATCGAAACTACTCATTCCACCCACGTATTTGTCCAACTTTTGCCCAAAGCTAACCGAGAATTTGTTTTAGTACCTCAAGTACTAATCAAACCTTTTCACTCGTATATTTGTCCAATGCTTTGTAAAGCTACCTTTCAGCCTGAGAACTACCAACACAACCAGTCAGATATCTACCCCACTCAGCCATCTACCCCACTCAGCCATCTACCCCACTCAGCCATCTACTCCACTCAGCCATCTACCCCACTCAGCCATCTACTCCACTCAGCCATCTACTCCACTCAGCCATCTACGCCACTTAGCCATCTACCCCACTCAGCCATCTACGCCACTCAGCCATCTACGCCACTCAGCCATCTACGCCACTCAGCCATCTACGCCACTCAGCTAGCCACCCAGGCAGCCTTCGACCTCTGACTCGCAGTAATCCAGTTTTGGTTCTGATCCTTCATATAACTTACCACCTGGAGCTGGCTTGACCACTGACCACCTGGAGCTGGCTTGACCACTGACCACCGGGAGCTGGCTTGACCACTGACCAGCTTATGTTCCAGCTTTCCCCTCGCCTCTCACTTCGCCTTAATTGAACTGCAAAACCTGGAAATCCCTTTGAACTGGCCTTCCGTCACTGTAGATACGTCGCAATTGCTACAAAACCTGTATCTCGACTGAACTGCAAGATCTGTAAATGCATCCTAATTGAATTATAATATTTGTAAATGTATAATGACTGATTTCCAACCCCTGCAGACATGTAATAGACTTTAAATGCTTGTAAATGCATTCCAATTGACTTGTAAAATCTATAATAATTGACTTTTAAGGATATCATAATTGACTTGCTCCCTAAATGCATCCTAACCAGCCATCCGCCCCTGTGAATGTACAAATAACATAATTTACCTACACGTTTGGGTATTCATTATTGGTCATTTTTATTAGCATGATCTGTAAGTAATTTATGTAAATCAGTTTTAGTTGGGATGTAGAACCTTTCATTTCTTACTGGGCCTGCTAGACGCATTAAATCATGCAAACTGACCAGTAAGACGTTGGGATGTTCCTTTGATTCCAGTAGCCTGTTAATAATTCTCCGTGCATTAGCCTGTAAATCACGTTATCTGGCCTGCAATAATCTGTAAATCACGTTACTTACCATGCGATAGTGTGCTAATATCCATATTGGATCTGCTAGAATCTGTAAATCCCGCGCTGAATAGTCTGTAAAAGACTCGGTTCCAGACCATGAAGCTGAGCTCTTCTCCGGGCTGAGGGACTGACCACGTCAAAGCCTTTTTTCTCCAAGGTTGATGGACTGATTACATCATCTTTTATTTCACTACTACACCTGTTTCCTCTGTATTTGACTGAAGAAGCCTACCGTTGCATATATGTCTTAATCTTCAAAACTGTGTGGAAAAAAGACACTTAGCGACTTCGGTCTTAGAACTGAAGAAGCCAGTCGTGGCGAAACGTTTCCTTTAATAAATGTTCTGAACTGTACATAAGTGTCTTTTTCCACATCTTGTCGGTATGACCATACCATTTCTCACTTGCACAACTGATATTTCCCAATGGAAATTCAAGAACCCCAATGGAAATGCAAGAACCCCAATGGAAATGCAAGAACCCCAATGGAAATGAGTCGCTTTACCTGACTTTTATGGGGTTAGCCTGGGGAACCTGCACACATGCTGCTATGTATGACAATTTATGTAACTGTATTTATGTGTACCTGTACCTGAATACACTTTACTAGTACAGGATCTTGTTTACCAGCTGACACCCGTGACCATCACTGACCAGGCTGTTGTTTACATCTGCGCTGTGCTCACACCTCTACAACAATTGTCATCAAAGATTTGTTAAGTTATACCATGAATTAAGGAAAGCTCCTGGACTTCACCTTACGATACACACAAAGCAAATGCGATAGTAATTATGGACAAGGTAGATTATAGTGGAAAAATAAACATGTTATTAGAAGACTGGAGAACTTAGGTGCCTCTTAAAGGCCTCTCTGTAAACACGTTGCCTCGAGATGAGTTTTTATCATTACTGTATTTGGTTTTGCTGTAGGTAATTTCCCTTTTAAATTTTCTCTAATATTTTATGTTTGTTTTTAGTTGGAATTCTGGTGAAGGGCTCTTGATCCAGGGAATTGGTTCTGTGCTCCAATTCCCTGAATTAGGCCTGAATGTCTTCCATTCTCCTCCTTCTCGCCCACAAGAGCTGTATAATTCCTCCTGGTTTAGCGCTCCCCATAATTCTGTTGGAATTGTTGATGGCATCTCTGTTGGTTTTGGTATTACCGTTGCTGTGTGTCATATTACCTGTTATTAGTTACCTATGTGTAGTTGCCGGGGTAGGAATGTGTTAAACCACGGAACTGGTCTGGGTTTGAACCTATGTCAAGTGAGTGCTAAAAATCACAGGCCAGTGCGTTAACCACTGGGCCATCTGTCTCTATTAAGATTAATACAACTAGGTATATTTCTGTATACCATAGGGAGGTTAGTATGGGCCACCACTGTGACCGTGATTTGTTTGCAGTCGTGTTATTACGTTTTCGTAATTATGTATCCCTAGAAGAGATATCTTGAAGTGATTGTCTGAATATTATTTTCTTCCTCTTTTCAATATTATTTCGCTTATAACTAGAACATCTCATCCGATAGGATTCAAATTTTCAACGCTTGTGTACGGTAACGAGGACCAGATTCTAGGAGCAGTTGGCATGTGTAGGTATCTTATGACCAAAGTTATTGAACCCATTGCCATTATCTTGGAATGTCTGAGATAACTTCCAACATCCTCATTGGCTTACCTTCAAACGTTCACAAAGTTGCTTCCTAATTCCACGACGACGGTGAAGAGTGGAACTCAAGTGTGTTGTCGCTGATTTGACCATTTAATGTGTAAAATAGTGTGAAATTTTGATTATATTTTGAGCATGATTAATCTCTTCTGAATGGCTTCAGTATTTAATAGGTGATGCATCTTAAGAACATAAGAATGGAGGAACACTGCAGAAGGCCTACTGGCCCATACATAGTACACATTCAGTTTAGTTTACGTGTGAGCAAATTTGTCAATACAATAATTATTTTTTATAAAACTTGGAATCGTTGAATTCTTATCAAATTGGACTATCTTTAAAAGACACAAAATCATTTTGTTTCTTAGACGATTGTGCAGAATTTTAAAACAAATACAACTGCAAAAAGGAAAATTGAAAAAATATTGTAACTTGCGTTTTTTATGGTGTTTTTGAATTTCCCGAGTTGAGTGAACCCTTAAATACTGCACGGCGTGATGCCAGAGCCGTTCATCTCTTAGCTGGTTCTCTCATTCCTTCTAAGGATTTAGTTTATAACTTCCAAACGCCTTATGTAATCACCTTCAAAATTCAAACCTCGGTCAACTATTACTTGGGGAAGATTCGTAGAGTAATTGACACATGTTGGTGCTCTCTGCTCAATTTTATATAGACCATTCCCGAAACTGATTTACACGAGATTCCTTTAAAGATCCTATCAGGTATCACCTAGTGATTAACTTGTATTGTTATTGGTTACTTGTTCAAATACACAGGTGTTACATCAGTGAGCCACATCAATGCCCACTTTCTGACACAAATGGGCATAATGCAAAACACTGGGCTTCAACATGCTCCAAAGTGTCACCCACTTCTGTATAAACAATGTATCATGCTGAAATAAATTTGTATAGTATTGATTATAGCTCCCCACTAGAAGCAAGCACGAAACATTTATTGAAGATACTTTTATAGGCGTCTAAACTGCATAAAAAGATTTTCCGGCAGCAAAATGAGCTTTTAAAATAATTTGGTGTTGGTAATGTTGATCTCTAAAAAATAATACGTATTTTTTTTATTTCATATATGAAAGTAGAATCACACACACATAAAGCTCATGGAGCAGGAAGAGTGACCTAGTAGCGACCAGTGAAGAGGCGGAGCCAGGAGCTGTGAATCGACCCCTGCAACCACAACTAGGTGAGTACACACACACACCTCTGGGGAAACAAACGATAATACTCGTGTCATGACATGAGTAGTAATTAGAGCATCAAGGTAAAGGCGATTACCTTCTGTTTCCCATTGTATTCGAGTTACCTGGAAGGTTAAAACTGATTTAATTTGCCGAATAAGATCTCAAAATGTTATTTTGGAGAAACGGAAAAGTCATGATCTACGTTTCTCAACCATAATTGATCAGGAAGTAAAAGTTCATGTTGATAATTCACTCTCAAAGCAATTCATAAGAAAATGGCAGGGATTGGACCAGTTAGTTAGTTCAGACTCTCAGGTAAGGACCCACTAGGGGCGAGGGGAAAGTGGGGACAGAAGAAGAATAGCCGGTGAGAGGAAGAGCTGAAGTAGAAGAGAAAGAGTCAGGACTAAACCCAACAGTCTAACTACTAGGTGCTTTTACCGATTGGACCAGTGGATTTCCCATAACACTACCGTAGTTTTGTCTTTAAAAAGTATCGTTAACAAATGACGTTCGACCTGCAACGTTAGACCTGCAACGTTAGGCCTGCAACGTTAGGCCTGCAACGTTAGGCCTGCAACGTTAGACCTGCAACGTTAGACCTGCAGAGGTGTTGAGGAGGGTGTGTACAAGAATAAAGTTTTAATGAACATACGAAATGAGCAAGCGATGTGATGATTAAAATGTCAATGACGAAAAAGATTGGACATTAGATAGGAATGAAGTATGAAGGAAGTTAATAGATATATAAGAGTTTTTTACTCTATGCAAAACGAGTAAATGTGTCCGAGTATTGCGGTGTAGTATTTTTGCGTGGGTGTGAGACATTGCCTTTTTTTCGATGTTTCAGTGAGTAGGAGGCTGGAGGCAGTGGAGATGTACTACGTAATTAGTGTTGCATAAATATTGAGGAATGGTTTGATAGGTACAATTCAGGGAACAGAGAGAGGTTACTGACATGGTTTATTAATTTAGACACGATGAGGTAAGACAGGTTGTAACAGAAGTGTATAAATCTAGGGTTAATAGGGGGTATGAAGGAGGTTTTTGAGAGGTAAGCTTTAAGCATCCTGCAGGTATGTGTGTTGAGTGGAGACACGTGGTTTATGGGATATGATGTGCTGTTGGAGTGTGGGTAAAGTACCATTTATGAAGGACTTCTGTGAAATTGGTTAGCTGAGCATGTGCTGTGGAGGTGGGAAGTGCAGTGAGGCGGGGTTGCTGTTGTTTGGTGGTTCATATATGTACATTCTGATGTCTGCTTATTCTTGGAAAGACAGCTGTTGACTAATTAACGGTTAATGTTTACTTCTTCGGGGCCACCTTGGGAAACAACAGATTTGTTACCTGACTCTCAAAACTGAGTTCACTTACAAGCATAATGCTACGACATCCAGTGACTTAGACGAGAATTACTTTGTTGACAGCTCTTGGCCGACACAAGGGTTGACTCTACTCCTCTTTATGTAATAATTATATTTAGTGCGTAAACTTCAAAAGCTTTACTGTTCTTGCAGTCACTTGCACGACGCAACACCGCTGCTTGCATTAACTGTGCTAACACCTCTTGTACTAATACGCGATGTTTTTCAAAATATTACTTGTGTTTCACAGTTTTCCAGACCCTTCTTATAGGGAGGAAAGTATTCTCTTTATATCATCATAATCGTTGAGTTGAGTTTTGACTATTAATCTGTTGATGTCAGTAAGCCACATCAATGCCCACTCTCTGATACAAACGTTTTATTATAGCTTTCTATAAGACAGCACGAAGTATTTATTAAAATACTCGTATTGGCGTCGAAACAATATAAAAAGATTTTTTTCTGGCAGTAAAATAAGCCATTACACACACACACACACACACACACACACACACACACACACACACACACACACACGCACACACACACACACACACAATCATAGAGTTGTCAGGAAGTGGAATAGTCTGGAGAGTGATTTTAGTGGAGGCAGGATCCATACATAGATTTAAGACGAGGTATGGTAAGGCTCATGAAGCAGGAAGAGAACGGTCCTAGTAGCGACCAGTGAAGAGGCGGGGCCAGCAGCTATGAATCGACCCCTGTAACTAGAATTAAAAAAAAATTAATTTGCCTGAGAACTTCTGATAAGTTTGTTATTTTGGACAAACTAAAAAGTCACTCTCTGTCTCAACCATATATGATTAAAAAGTAAATTCTGTGTTAATTCAATTTCTAATTGGTCTATTAAAAAGTGGTCAGAATTGGGCCAGTGGATTTTCCACTGCACTACCGTAGGTCTGCCTGTAAGAAGTAGCGTTAACAAGAAATAGATTAACCATAACAGTCACACTAGATTAACGATTTTGTTTGTACTGGCTGATTTAGTTCCACGATCAGGATGACTAGTTGGAACAGGTGGATATTTCTTTGACCTTACCTCTCGTGGACAACGTCTCACAACAGATGTCCTGTTGTTGAAGGCACGAGTTGAAGGCACGCGATATTTCCTCTATATACAGTTTTCTTGTTTTCTTCTGACTTTCTCCAAATGCTTTCGTGTTTAACTTCTGAATGCCTTGTTCAGTCAGCTTCAAATTTTCAACCCTCGTGAACTATAAGTAGGAGAAGGTTCATGGAACAATTGACATGTATAGGTGCTATCTGCTCAATTTTACATGAACCATTCCCGTTTCTGACTCCGGTGCATTTACCTTACGAAGCTTCTTGGAAGAGTGTTGGCACTGCGTTGTAAAGTATGGAAGATGCTGCCACCCACAGGATGGGTAAGAGCGACTATCACCCACAGGATGAGTATGAGGTTCAAAACAAAGTTACCCAACTAAGATTTAAAAGTTATCAACATTATCGAGACTAGTGGCTGGTGTCACAAGACTGACCAAGGTAACAATTGACAGGATCTTCGAGAAAATTTTTAATAGTAACAGGTAACTATTCCCATCAACATCAGTATTCATAACCACCACTATAATTATCATCAACAACCACCACAACATCAATTATCATCAGCCACCACCACCACCAGAAGCCACCCGTGGCATCACATCATCAATCACCCCCACACACCTGGATGAATATTGATGAGCTCCTGCTTCACCTGCCTTGGCCTGGTGTGGGAAAACCCACCTGTGGGTCACCAGCTGTCACAACCTGTGACGCTCCTCAGTGATGCCATCTGCAAACCCGCTGTCACTATCCGATGGAAGCAAGAAAAATACCTTTTTCCCGAGGGGCTCTTGGTCATCTGTGTCTGGCAACACCAGTGATGTCAAGTGTTCCCACAGGGTGTGTCTAGCAACACCAGTGATGTCAAGTGTTCCCACAGGATGTGTCTGACAACACCAGTGTCTTGTGTTCCCATATTTTATCCCATCAAAGGATGTTTCTAGAGGCTGTTGAGAAGTTCTTTGATCCAAAGAATTAAACCTTTCCTTCTCTTCCTTGGATTGAACCTAACTGCTTATTCTCCCAGGATCTGTATGACCCTTAGAGGTCATTCATTTATTTATGACCTCTACAGGGGTAATGCATGTATGACCTGTCCTCCATGTGTGATCCCTACGGGTTTTATACATGGACCAGAACACATCAGCCTCTGACTCTTCCTTCTGCCATGTCGTGTACGTACACGCAAAAAAAAAGATACTGACCTTTATGGGTCAGTATTGCTTTACCATATTAAAGTCAGTGAATTTATATATATATATATATATATATATATATATATATATATATATATATATATATATATATATATATATATATATATATATATATATAGTATAATATTGACATAAAAAGTCATAATATTATGGGACAATTTAAGTGAATTTATCATAGTAATGGAATAAGATTGATACTTCCCTAAGATTAACGTGTTATTTCCTTCCTGTTAAGTATTCCTTGATCCACGGTATTCCTTTCCCGGTTATTCCTGTCTACTCCTTTAACTTTCGTCCCAGTTTCTTGTGCGCTGCTGCATTCACCGCCTTGTTACAGTAGAAGAATATACAGTTCCAGCCATCCCTCTCATGCCTTACTTTCATAATCTTGTCATAGAACTCCAGCAGATTTGTGAGACGATATATACCATCTTTAAACCCGTGTTTGTTTACGAATCTTCTTCTATCCGGTGTGTGTACTCACCTATTTGTGGTTGCAGGGGTCGAGACTCAGCTCCTGGCCCCGCCTCTTCACTGATTCAAGATTCAAGATGCTTTATTTCTCTGTAAAAATTACAATGTGTTTTACATTTAAGGACTATAATTACGAAGATGGCCGTTAGCATGCCTAGCATGCCAGGGCATGCTAGGCATTTCGGGCAGACTTAATACTAGTTCTTAATCTATATTACAAATTACATATAAATACAAATTTCAAATGATTAAATAGATTTACAGTAGTGAGGTAGTTCAGTATAACTAGATTGTATCACAAATTACAAATGAGTACAAATTTCAAATGATTAAATAGACTAGGCCCTCTCTCTCCCTGCTCCATGAGCTTTATCATACCTCGTCTTAAAGCTATGTATGGTTCCTGCCTCCACTACCTCACTTTCCAGACTATTCCATTTCCTGACAACTCTGTGACTGAAGAAATACTTCCTAACATCCCTTTGACTCATCTGAGTCTTCAACTTCCAATTGTGACCCCTTGTTTCTGTGTCCCCTCTCTGGAACATCCTGTCTCAAGGGGTCACAATTGGAAGTCGAAGACTCAGATGAGTCAATGGGATGTTAGGAAGTGTGTGTGTGTGTGTGTGTGTGTGTGTGTGTGTGTGTGTGTGTGTGTGTGTGTGTGTGTGTGTGTAGTGAAGCAATACGAAGGTGGGAGAACCGGATTATTTATAATAACCGGATGTAGAATTAAACAGGGTCAGCTTAATCGAATGATGTAGAGTTTAGTTTTCGTGTGGATTAGCAACGAGGTGTTGGGAAATTTAGCCATGAACCTAATTTATATTATTTCCAGTAGCAAGACCCATGTGGGTTTAGCGTTTAGCTATGATTATAATAATAATCCAGTAGCAAATTGTAGACTAAATTAAACATCATCATTATTATTATTATTAATATTGTTAATATTCCGCGCAGGGAAGTGGAGACTCAGTACACAAAACGCACTTAGGACACTGACACTTATGAGGACGTTTCGGTCCGTCTTGGACCATTAACTATTCACACATCTTAATCCTCCTCCGTTTCGACCGTACATCCGTGAAACGAATAGGGAAAACAAAACGGACAGAGCAAAATGGGTAGGAGTGAACCTGGCAAAGTAACAGAATTTCTATACATGCAGTGGCGGACTTACGTTTTTGGGGCCCTGAAGCAACCCCTTCTCATACAGTAGACCCGAAATTTTTAAGCAATGTGGACTAAAGTCTCTTCCGGGACCTCCGGGATTAGGGGCTCCTGAAGCTTAAGGTTCATTACTTTGGTAGCAGATCCGCCCCTGTTAATACATGATCGTTTCATTGATTTTTATGGGAGTTACAGACTGATTGTACAGTATCGAACCCTGTATGAACCCGATCGAACAAACCAAGCAGAGCAAATGCAGGGGACGAAGTAGCACACGACCTCATTTAGCATGCGTGTGTCCCGGTACCTCCAACCCGCGACATCCAGCTGGCCACAAAAATGACCAGGGTTCGTCTGCTCGGCCACGCCCCCTTCCCCGACCACAAAAACAATGCCACTACCGTAAACATCGAAAATGAAGGTGAATGTGTGACATTTATGTGGCCTTGTGTGGGTTTTTTTCTTGCCAACTAGACTAGCCGAGATGTGCGTGTGAGATTGCCTATATCTAGTTACATATTAAAGTTTCCTGAGGTTGACCTCTAGCTCTTGGGTTCCCCGTTCTGACTTTGATCCACTGACCTGAGCACGTTAGTGGGTTTCTCAGTAGTCTATTATTAGATCGTATTTCCTTTGACATTTGTTCATAGAGTCAGCTTTTACTGCTTCGTTATCTAATGTATTCTGCTTCATTCACTCTTACGCCGGAAAATGCCTTTTGAAATCCTGGTTTCTTGTGGTGGTACGAATTCCATCCGTTCCTCCTCAGTGGCTCTTAAAGAGACCGCCTTAGTCTACCCACACCTAGTCTACCCTGTCTTAGTCTACCCAAGTCACACCTAGTCTGACATGCTTAGTCTAACATCAGTCTCTCAATGCCTTATCCTTCCTCAGTCCTGAAATGTGTTTATTCATGTCAAGTGACAGTCTTCTCAAATAGGCTTGGCGTTACTGCAAGCATTGTAATTCGTTTATTTCTGTCCAAGCTGAATAGCTACATCATTTTAGTACTTCTTACTTAAGGTTTAGTAATGTTTGATTATGTTAGCCTAAATTAACCTGAGTCAGCGTATAACTAGAAACCAGTAATGGAATAACGTAAACCGATGGTTTTCGTCTGATAGTACATGACATACTGTAGTTACTAAGAGCGTTCGTATCACCACGTTCACTGTTAAGTTGAGAGTATGGGCTGTATGGTCATGTCTCCTACTGACCTACATTCCTCCAGTGACATGATCTCTCGTTTATGAAGTCTTCTTTTTTTCCGGGCCCTTGGCTGGCAGTTCCGGTGTATATCTTGGGAGATGAAGCGGAAAGGAGGATGAGGAAGGAGGGGGACACTGCAAGACAAGAACTACCACTACCTGCTGAACTTGCTACTTCCGTAACCATCAACTATCTCTACCATCACCACCACAACTACCCCCATTTCTTGCCTAACACCTTATCCTAGTCCTTTACCCCCTCATTCCTCCTACACAACATAACACAATCTAGATGAAGCTTTATCTCTATATATTTACAACCTGGACCTGCAAAGAGACTCCAAAGAATTTACTTCAGATTGACCTGGGTAGCTCAGTGGCCAGGTAGTGAAAGTGGTTCTGGAGATGACTTGATTACATTGTCAAGTTGCGATCCTCAAGTTGCTTAGCTCCTACGAGGAGTCTCGTAGCTCGGTGTTAGAGTACTCAGTTCACAACCAAAAGGTCCCGGGTTCACTCCTAAGTGAGGCGAGACATATGGGCAAGTTAATACCTGCTGCCCTCGTTTACCTAGCAGAAAATATATACCTAGGAGATACTGGAATGTTGTAGGTTGCATCCTTGGAGAGATCTTAAGGACCTCAAGTTAACCTCAGTTAATCAGAACAGAATCTTCTAGGAAAACGTTAGCAAGGAACTTTAACTTCAGAATCTTAGATGGTAGGAATTCTAGTGATGATAACAAGCCACTATAACTTTAAGCTTCTAAATGTCCAAAAGGCATTTTGAAACATTATTTTCAAAATTTTATTCATGTTGGCGTAGTCAACGAAAGCGTAAATGCCCAAAACAATGATCAGGAGAACTTTCAGATAGTCAATACTGCCTACTGAAAACCTTTGTTCTGAAGACACATTTCCGCTTTATTGAGTGCCTCGCAATATATGATTTTTCGCTTTGTTCATGATCCTACAACGAATCTCATTCGAAATCAAGGACTTTGGCAACAGTTAAGAGGATCAGTGAAGGCGATCACCTCTCTGGAAAAATCGTTTGACCTTTTGCGTCATCACTACAAGAGACCTTTAATGAGGTCAATAATAGACACTGACGCTTCGTGATGCCAGGTCTGAAAATGTCAGCCACATTTCTGGCCCATCTGACACCATTACTAGAGAAGATTTGCACTATAAAAAATAGAGAGGGAAATATTGCGTTAATATGGATGCTGGTGTTGAATATTCTTTCTTGGCATTATTTAGCACTTTTTGGTCACGTTTGATATCACTTGTTATTGTCTGATCTTGCTAGTTGTTATCAGCTTTGTTTGATATTACCTAGAGAAGTGTGTTACTACTTGGTTTCTACTTCTACCTAGTATTAATAGGTTATCATATGCTTGTAATGTTCCTTTAGGCTATCAGGAAATATCACAGGTATTCGTTTTCTTTGGTGTGTCGCCTTAACTTCATAGAAAATGTAAGCATGCGAAGCACCGGAAGCTATCATCTTATTATTATGACCAAGGTTTCTTTCTTTTTCTTTTTTTTTAGCTTATTCATGGCAGTGAGAGACCTTGATAGTAATAACAGCGGATTCGAGTTAGAGGAGAGAACTTATTTTTTCTAGTTTTACCCATCCATCCTGCTTCAATTAATTAATATTTTAATATTAAAAATAAGCGTCAGGACACAGGCGAGAATTATATGAGCAAGTCTGACACCTGCTGCCTCTGCTACCTAGCAGTAAATATAAATCTAGGAGTTAGTCGAGTGCTTCATCCTAAGGGATGACCTAAAAAGGGCTCCAATGGAAATGAGCCAAGCTGCTTGGCTTACTTGGGTTATTTACCCTTCAGATTACTGATCCGAATAAAGCCGCCGTCCTCTTCTCCTCCATCTTCCTTTTCTTTCCTTTTTTTTATTTTACCTTCAGCATACTGACATCCGTATTCAATTATGACGAAAATTAAGACACATGTGCAACATCTGATGTTTCGCCATCCAGTGGCTTTATCAATACAAATTCTAATACAATTTGAAGACAGTAGAACTATATACAAAAGATGAGGTAATCAGTCCCTCAGTCTTGCAGTTGGTGTGAAGATCACCGTAGTCGTGAAGATTCTGGAGCACAGGCAAGGAGGCTTATATACTACGTCAGATGGAAAGGGACGTGTAGCAGACGAGGGCATAGTCACTGGTAGGCGGGATTTTCCAGTGGAAGTAGGTCATACCCAAAGAGATGGGTTAGTTGTAGTAGCCGTGAAGGTCATGTACAAGAGTATTCAATTATGTTCCCGTTTTCGTTCTTGGTTGAAGAGTAAGATGTCCATGATACTCGAAGATCACTGGGCTTCCGTCGCAGCCCTCAAAGCAGCAACACATCCATAGTCACTGAGGGCGAAGAACAAGACTTGGATTATTAACACTTGAAAGTTAGTAAACCTCGGGCGAGGCGAGACGTATGAACAAGTCTCCTCACACCTGCTGCCATTGTTTACCTTGCATTAGCTAAGTACCTGGGTGTGAGCTGGCTGTTGGGTGTCGCATAATAGAGAAGACGACAGAAGGACCGCACCAGAAATATGCGACTCTACTTGGCTTTCTCTGAATTAATATTCCGAAGCATTCGTTTTATTGGACGATGACCAGCTTGGTCAGAAAAACAGATGAGTAACCATGTGAACACAGTCAAGTCCAGGTATGATAAGAACAAGCAGCCCAGAGAGACCGAGGGAAATTAGATGTTGCTGAAGAACAAAAAGGCACAATACCGTGATTTGAACAATACACAAATAACCCACACATATAAGAGAGAAAAGCTTATGACGATGTTTTGGTCCGACTTGTGACTATTCACAAGTCACACTGTGTATAGATGTTGTCACTGCGCGATCCCATAAGCCCAGCCTCCCATCTGCCTCCAGTGTGCCATAAATTTTCAATGCAATTAAATATTAGCATTGAAGATTTCAAGCCAATCAGAAGACACATTCTCCAGTTATCATACAGAATCTAACAATTCAAAGTTTACTACGTCAGTATATTGGCAAATTTGCACCTGTGCTGCCAAAATGCAAATGGTATTCTTTTCATAAGATGCATCAGCCATTACAGATTGAAGTTGTTCTGATAAAACATAAGTTATTTCACTGGAAAAATGTAAAATTGTCAGATGGGCACCTATACACTCCAGTAAGACTCCCAATCTTTTCCTTAATATGATACACCAGTGTCAGAAGTTTGAAGCCGCTCAGTTATCGTATGGAAACCAAAATGAAGAATGACTTCATAAAACTGAAGATAGGGCATGTATCCACCTCAACAGTTCCATGAACCTTCCTTCCCCTAAAAATAATTCACCAGCGTTGACACTTTGAAGTCCATTGGATGAGCAGTTCTTAAGTTATGAACGAAAACCTTGGAGCAAAAAAAAAAAAAATTCAAACACCCACTGAAAGGTACCCTTTTGGGGACACCTAATTTGTCACTGATGCTTAGAGTCAGTGGCGATCCTTGCATTTTTGGTTTCCTAGGTAAGGTCATATACAGATTCAGTATGTTTATATTTTTGACCTAATTCTGACATCCAGAATCAGTATGACTATGTTCTTGACCTCCGATTATGACAGCTGGATTCGGTAGCATATTGTTTATGTTCTCGAGTGCCGCGTCAGATATTAGGTATCAGTATACCTACTTCCTCGACTACCGATAGTAAAATCTGGATTCAGTATACTAACATTCTCGATCACCAATTCCGACTTCCGGATTAAATATGTTTTACGTTCTTGGGCGCCGAGTCAGATATATACCTAAATTCAATATGCATTTTTTTTTTTTTTGGCATAAGGCAGCGCTAAACCCATAGGGGTTAAATAGCGCATAGATATGTTATGATACTCAAAGTAGACATGTAGTAAGTACACAGTACGTATATCTAATACTAATTATTATATTATTGGGGAGCGCTAAACCCGTAAGAGTCATACAATAACTCGTTTTCAGAAGGCGAGTGCCTTTTATATTTTGAAAATTCAAGTTTAGTACTCGCATGTGGTGGGTTCTAGTTTTTGTGCCCATCTAGTTTGGCGCATTGAGCTTATGACAAATTGAGCTATAGAAGTATAAATTATATACAGTATAATATTACTAATAAGATCAACCAGTATTTTTTTTATGATTGGAGATAATCAAATTTGAATAAATCATTGGCAAATTAGGCTACCGCAAGGTTCTGTGTGAGGCAGTGCTTACTGATTAACTTGCTTAAAAATATGTATATTGTACATACGTGTGTATGTATATATATATATATATATATATATATATATATATATATGTATATATATATATGTATATATATATATATATATATGTATATATATATATATATATATATATATATATATATGTATATATATATATATATATATATATATATATATATATATATATATATATATATATGTATATATATATATATATATATGTATATATATATATATATATATATATGTATATATATATATGTCGTGCCGATTAGGTAAAACTTGCGATTTTGGCTTAAATATCAACGCTCTCCTTGCCATATAAGACAAGTGAAAATTTGTGTATGCAATAATTTCGCCAAAATCATTCTGAACATAACGAAAAAAATATATTTCGTTGTGTTTGTTTATTATTAAATTAATGTTAACGTATCTAAAATATATTTAGTTGGGTTAGGCTAAATTAAATTGCGCTTGTTATAATAAGGTTAGGTAGGTTTTCAAAGTTTCTCTTGGTACAAAATTATAAATTCTTACATTAACATAAATGAAAAAATATATCTTTAAACGTATAAGAGAAAATTTTAGAAAGTTCTTAATTTTATATGAGTTCTTGCTAATTGACCAGTTTTACCTAATCGGCACGACATATATATATATATATATATATATATATATATATATATATATATATATATATATATATATTTATTAACACATCGGCCGATTCCCACCAAGGCAGGGTGGCCCGAAAAGAAAAACTTTCATCATCATTCACTCCATCACTGTCTTGCCAGAGGGTGCTTTACACTACAGTTATAAAACTGCAACATTAACACCCCTCCTTCAGAGTGCCGGCACTGTACTTCCCATCTCCAGAACTCAAGTCCGGCCTGCCGGTTTCCTGAATCCTTCATAAATGTTACTTTGCTCACACTCCAACGGCACGTCAAGTATTAAAAACCATATGCCTCCATTCACTCCTATCAAATACGCTCACACATGCTTGCTGGAAGTCCAAGCCCCTGCACACAAAACTTCCTTTACCCCTCCCTCCAACCTTTCCTAGGCCGACCCCTACCCCGCCTTCCCTCCACTACAGATTTATACACTCTCAAGTCACTCTGTCTCGTTCCATTCTCTCTACATGTCCAAACCACCTCAACAACCCCTCCTCAGCTCTCTGGACAATCGTTTTGGTAATCCCGCACCTCCTCCTAATTTCCAAACTCCGAATTCTCTGCATTATATTCACACCACACATTGACCTCAGACATGACATCTCCACTGCCTCCAGCCTTCTCCTCGTTGCAACATTCATCACCCATGCTTCACACCCATATAAGAGCGTTGGTATAACTATACTCTCATACATTCCCTCTTTACTTCCATGGACAAGGTTCTTTGTCTCCACAGACTCCGAAGTGCTCCACTCACCCTTTTCCCCTCATCAATTCTATGATTCACCTCATCCTTCATAGACCCATCCGCCGACATGTCCACTCCCAAATATCTGAATACATTCACCTCCTCCATACTCTCTCCCTCCAATCTGATATCCAATCTTTCGTCACCTATTCTTTTTGTTATCCTCATCACCTTACTCTTCCTATATTCACTTTCAATTTTCTTCTTTTACACACCCTACCAAATTCATCCACCAACCTCTGCAACTTCTCTTCAGAATCTCCCAAAGCACAGTGTCACTCAGCAAAAAGCAACTGTGACAACTCCCACTTTGTATTTGCTTCTTTATCTTTTAGCCCAACACCTCTTGCCAAGACCCTCACATTCACTTCTCTTACAACCCCATCTATAAATATATTGAACAACCACGGTGACATCACACATCCTTGTCTAAGGCCCACTTTTACTGGGAAATAGTCCCCTTCCCTCCTACACACTCTAACCTGAGCCTCACTATCCTCATAAAAACTCTTCACTGCTTTCAGTAACCTTCCTCCTATTCCATACACCTGCAAATCTGCCACATTGCCCCCTATCTACCCTATCATACGCCTTTTCCAAATCCATAAATGCCACAAAAACATCTTTACCCTTATCCAAATACTGTTCACCTATATGTTTCACTGTAAACACTTGGTCTACACACCCCTACCTTTCCTAAAGCCCCCTTGTTCATCTGCTATCCTGCTTTCTGTCTTACTCTTAATTCTTTCAATAATAACTCTACCATACACTTTACCAGGTACACTCAACAGACTTATTCCCCTATAATTTTTGCACTCTCTTTTGTCCCCTTTGCCTTTATACAAAGGAACAATACACGCTCTCTGCCAATCCCTAGGTACCTTACCCTCTTCCATACATTTATTAAATAATAGCACCAACCACTCCAAAACTATATCCCCACCTGCTTTTAACATTTCTATCTTTATCCCATCAATCCCAGCTGCCTTACCCCCTTTCATTCTACCCACTGCCTCACGAACTTCCCCTACACCCACAACTGGCTCTTCCACACTCCTACAAGATGTTATTCCTCCTTGCCCTACACACGAAATCACAGCTTCCCTGTCTTCATCAACATTTAACAACTCCTCAAAATATTCTCTCCATCTTCCCGATACCTCTAACTTTCCATTTAATAACTCTCCTCTCCTATTTTTAACTGTCAAATCCATTTGTTCTCTAGGCTTCCTCAACTTATTAATCTCATTCCAAAACTTTTTCTTATTTTCAACAAAATTTGCTGGTAACATCTCATCTGCTCTCTTTTTACACTGCTTCACCACTCTTTTAACCTCTCTTTTTCTCTCCATATACTCTTCCCTCCTTGCATCACTTCTACTTTGTAAAAACCTCTCATATGCTAACTTTTTCTCCCTTACTACTCTCTTTACATCATCATTCCACCAATCGCTCCTCTTCCCTCCCGCACCCACTCGCCTGTAACCACAAACTTCTGCTGAACACTCTAACACTACATTTTTAAATCTACCCATACATTTTCGACCCCATTGCCTACACTCTCACTAGCCCATCTATCCTCCAATAGTTGTTTATATCTTACCCTAACTGCCTCCTCTTTTAGTTTATAAACCTTCACCTCTCTCTTACTTACTGATTCTATTTTCCTTGTATCCCATCTACCTTTTACTCCCACTGTAGCTATAACTAAAAAGTGATCTGATATATCTGTGGCCCCTCTATAAACATGTACATCCTGAAGTCTACTCAACAGTCTTTTATCTACCAATACATAGTCCAACAAACTACTACTGTCATTACGCCCTACATCATATCTTGTATACTTATTTATCCTCTTTTTCTTAAAATATGTATTACCTATAACTAAACCCCTTTCTATACAAAGTTCAATCAAAGGGCTCCCATTATCATTTACACCTGGCACCCCAAACTTACCTACTACACCCTCTCTGCATGTTTCTCCCACTTTAGCATTTAGGTCCCCTACCACAATTACTCTCTCATTTGGTTCAAAAGTTCCTATACATTCGCTTAACATCTCCCAAAATCTCTCTCTCTCTTCTACACTCCTCTCTTCTCCAGGTGCATACACGCTTATTATGACCCACTTTTCGCATCCGACCCTTATTTTAATCCACATAATCCTTGAATTTACACATTCATATTCCCTCTTTTCCTTCCATAACTGATCCTTCAACATTATTGCTATCCCTTCCTTAGCTCTAACTCTCTCAGATACTCCTGACTTAATCCCATTTATTTCTCCCCACTGAAACTCGCCTACCCCTTCAGCTTTGTTTCGCTTAGGGCCAGAACATCCAACTTCTTTTCATTCATAACATTGGCAATCATCTCTTTCTTATCATCCGCACTACATCCACGCACATTCAGACAACCCAGTTTTATAAAGTTTTTCTTCTTCTTGTTTTAGTAGATTTGTACAGGAGAAGGGGTTACTAGCCCATTGCTCCCGGCATCTTAGTCGCCTCATACGACACGCATTGCTTACGGAGGAAAGATTCTTTTCCACTTCCCCATGGACAATAGAGAAAATAAAAAGAACAAGAGCTATTAAGAAAAAGAAGAAAAACCTAGATGTGTATGTATATATATGCATGTGTATGCCAGTGTAGTGTGACCTAAAGTGTAAGTAGAAGTAGCTAGATATACCTGTTATCCAGCGTGTTTATGAGACAGAAAAAAGACACCAGCAATCCTACCATCATGTAAAACAGTTTCAGGTTTCTGTTTCACAGTCACCTGGCAGGACGGTAGTACCTCCCTGGGTGGTTGCTGTCTACCAACCTACTACCTATATGTATGTGTGTGTATATATACGTATATGTGTGTTGTGCCGAATAGGTAAGTTTAGTTTGATATCTTTATTATGCAGCCCATACCTATCCTGTGGGCAGTAGTCAAAAGATTACAGAGGTACATAATGGGTCCAGGGACTGGACCCCAAAGTTTTGATAGCTGAGCAAGTTACAAAGGGAATAGGTAAAACTGGTCAATTAGCAAGAACTCATTTAAAATTAGACACATGTGCAACATCTAGGTACTATCTTTATTGTAGACGTTTTGCCATCCAGTGGCTTTATCAATACTATACAGATTCTAGGACAAAACTTGAAGACAGTAGAACTATATTCAAAAGATTAGGTAATCAGTCCCTCAGCCTTGGAGTTGGTGTGAACTGCACGGTGATGTTCTCACCAACTGGATGGCGAAACGTCTACAATAAAGATACCCAGATGTTGCACATGTCTAATTTTCATCTTGTTGGTATTGCATACCATTCTTGAACAACCACATGAAACCTACATGAAAACTACTTTATCTTGCACATATCCACATTAAAAGATACTTACTGATATCTGTGATTCCCCTTAATTTCACATGACTGACCAAAATTCTAATACAACTATTGCTTCATAATTCTTAAGCTAGTCATAAGTTTGCCTAAGACACTCCAATATAGAAACGGTATTATGCCAATACATCACCTTTACCATTAATATATAAACTAATTGTTAAATTCTTTAAACTAATTGTTTAATTCTTAAATGTTTAAATTTCAATACCTCAATATTGTAAACCTAATTAATCACTACATTAAATGTTTAAATTTCAATACCTCAATATTGTAAACCTAATTAATCACTACAATTACCTAACCTTACTATCAGTATAATCATTGTCACTATTGAGTAAGACCTATCATAAGACTGCCTGAAAAGCCTAGGCATACCTAGGCATATTATTGGCCATCTTGTAATATCTACTTCATAAAATGTACATTACTATAATTACACCCCACTCTGTATATTACTAGAAATAAAGAATTTGAATTTGAATTTGAATTTGAACTCAAGTCTGGCTAACTGGTTTCCTGAATCCCTTCATAAATGTTACCTGGCTCACACTCCAACACCATGTCAAATCATAAGTACCACTTGCCTCCAGTCACTCATATTTAACATGCTATACCCAAGGATCTGGATACACTCCTCAATATAATGTAAATGTTGATATACTGGATTTTTATTAATATATTTTCTCACTGAGGTAGGGTGATCCAAAAATAGAAACACTTTCACCATTATTCACACCATCACTGTCCTCCCAGAGGTGCACAGATACAACAGTTTGGATGTCCCTCCAAACAGCAAATAGCCTTACCTCTCCTTTAGAGTGCTAAACAGTAGGGGTTATACAGCACCTAGGGAATAGAATATAATCAGGTTTGATTCAAAGAAGGTTATTTATATTAGTGAAGAGGAAGCGCTAAACCCATAAAGGTCACAAAGCAACTGGGGAATAGTAGGTATTCTAGTTTAATCCAAGGATCAAACCTGAGAGTATGTCCAAGAAAAGGGCTAAACCCACGAGGGTTATTCACCATTACATAGCAGAGTTGGAAAAGATATAGAGGAAAAAAAAAAAGTTGGTGTCCAAGAGGATAATTGGAGAGAGGAGTGGTGGTCATACTTAATTTAATTGCAGTGAGAGTTAAGGAATTGTAGCAAGTCTGAATTAAGGACGAGGACCGTCAAAAAAAAAAAAAAAATTAAATTTCAGACATGATCCAGTGAGTGATACTTTTCCACTATTAAACTGTCTGAATTAAGCACAGCCTATTATTATATTTTTTTTTACAAAAGAGTTCGACTCTTAGCGTTGCATCCAGTGCTGAATGACCCTTGTGGGTTTAGCGCTTAGTTATGATTATAATAATAATAGCATTGCATTATATAGCTGTTATTAAACCAATCTCATTGAATCAAATAAAAAAATAATAGTTAATAATTACTTAATTCTTATTAAAGGCTACTAGTCCCTGATGCAGATTTCAATCAGTTACTTAGAAATTTAAGTAAACTTCAATACATTATTAAGAAAATTATATTTTCATGGAATCTGCTTCTAATTTTCAGTTGGGTAAATATTAGTATGTACATACACTATAAAACATTATTATAATCAAATAATAAAGCACTAAACCGACAAAGGTCATGCAGCGCTGCGGGGCAGAAAATAATGCCAGGGCAATAAACAGCTAGGTGGAGAGGGAATCAGAGGTGAGGGAAGAAAAGGGCTGGAAGGGACGCTAGGGGCTATGCGTCAAAGTTTGTATAGTAAAGCAGTTGCTGACAAGTCAAAAAGTGATTGTAAGTCAAAGGCAGGGCCATCTGCAAGAAGGGAAGATAAGGTAAGAGCGGTAGGGCGGCGGCATCGGAGGTAAATCTTGTGAGCTCGCTAGTAAACCGGACAATCCACAAGAAAGTGAAGAACCGAAATAGGGACCCGACAAACCTCAGAGAGAGGAATTGTGTGTCGTTCCAGTACTATAAAACAATATAATGTGATTGGTTCCTTTAGAATGTTCATAAATACAACCAATTATATATGTTTCTGATCTAGCTGTACAAGTGGTGATGCAAACTTAAGAGGATCTGGAAAAAAATTAAATTCTAAACACTTTATTTTAATACATATACAAAATAGCAGTTATGAAATCAAAAGTTAAATTATTAGAGCAGTAAAACTTACATATCTAAATACCGATACCCAAGAAAGCATACTACGCACATATCAAAAAGTAAGTGCATCTTGACAATGAAAACTCTAAATAAGGCTGTTAAAATCTCCAATTAGTGAAGCAGCAGCCCTAAAGTAAAAACCAGTAATCACTATGATCTATCTTGGATGCCTTGTCCTTAATGAAAGCTTCCTTTAAGGGACTGTAATGAAGAAGCTCAAGAAGTCTGCATGCATCATTAATGCCTGAAGTGCGCACACACAACCAGATTATAAAAAGTGGCTGTCTATGTACATTATGAAACCTTATAACACTTGAAATGTGGTGTAATACACATGTCATATAATCTGCCAAGGCATATAAAAATAGTTTAATGTATGTGATCTACAGCTACACATTTTAATTTGCACAGTAGTCTAAAATTAATAAAGGCAGGGCTAAGATAAATTAATTGTGTGATGTTCAGACATCACCTGAGTGATTTTTGACATAAGAGCATGTTGGTTTTCTTCTGGTAACTTCCGAATTGAAGCTGCAACAAATTTTCCAAAACATTCAGCAACGTCTGGATCTTTCTCGAGATTCCGCAATACTTTTGCAGCTCTCTCCAAGTCGTCAGAATGCATTGTTCTAGTACTACTTGGCTTAGATCTCTTTTTTGCTGATACGCAAGTCTCAGTGTTGGAATTCAATTGCACAGGCTGTGAAAATGTAGATGTTGTAGGTCCGGTGAATACAGGAGAAGAGGAGGCAGAACCCTCAAGGTCAGGAAGCACAGTAGAAGAGGAGGCAACTTCCTCAGAAGTCTCCCACTCCCCACCAACCCTCACTTCTTCCTGACTTTCCTGTTGAAGCCTTTCACTCTCATCACGAATAGCTGCACTAATGTCATGGATTTCTTCTTTCAATGATGAACGATTACACCCCTCCTTGTAAGGAAAATCAGAAATTAATATTTTATTAAAACATGCATTTATGCATTAGATAATACCACTTTGCCTGGGGCAATTTTTAAAGTTACTTTCTAGCATCCATTTAAAGTATTACAGTACTGTGAATCAAATTACCAGGTCATTTAAATGCTGCTTCAAAACATCTAAATTAATGTGTAAAATATAGTGTCATTTTATATCAGAAACAGATGAGTAGCAAAATTTAATTTACCTCAGCACAAGAAGTGTCTGGGTGAGTATGGCCGACTTGGAGTTTCAGAGAACTTAGTAAAAATCGCATCCTGTTAAAATGAACCCAGCTGGAGGTATGTGTCTTAATTCCTCTCTCACGTCTTATATCACTTGTTCGTTTCACTTCACGCAGGAAGGAGTTCCGTAAATTCCTGTACTTCTTCCATACATCTTCTGTTGAAAAAATATTATTAAACAAAATGGTAAATTAATTACTCTGTACAATTTGTAAGTGAAGTAAAAGTATTTTATAATAATATGAGTATGCTGATTTTGAATCAGAAATTGGAATTAACCAAAAATGTAAGAATTTTTAAAAGAAAAAATTAAAGCATTAGAAAAAAAAATTCATACATACAGTGGTACCTCGAGTTACGATGGTCCCCAAAATCGCCCTTTTATGTAAGTTTATTTTTTTAAATGCTTTTGTAAGTATATTTTTGGGGGTGTAAAAGGACTAGTCTATTTTACATTATTCCTTATGGGGATAAATTCGTTTGGTAATGGCACTTGAACAGCATTCTCGAATGAAAAAATATCGTAACTCGAGGTACCACTGTATTTGACATTTCTTGATTGGCAAAGGCATATACAGTACAGTGGACCCCCGGTTATCGTACTGCTCCGAATGTCACATTCAGGGTTTTAAATTGTTCCAAGTAGACAGAAGTATCGGGAAAGGGGGTGGGGTGGCACTCTATGTCCGTGATCATTTAAATTGTTGCATAAAAACGGGTATAAAGTCTGAATTAACACATACAGAGTCTGTCTGGATAGAATTTTCAGAGGGGTGTGAAAAATTGATTTTAGGCGTGATTTACCGTCCTCCAAACTTAGATAGGGAACAAGGGAGACTACTTTGGGAGGAAATTGTTAAGGCCACAAGACACGATAACGTAGTAATTCTAGGGACTTTAACTTTAGTCAGATTGATTGGAATTTCATGACAGGGAATTTAGAATCTAACGACTTTTTAGAAGTAGTTCAGGATTGCTTTTTGAAGCAGTTTGTAACAGAACCTACAAGGGGAAATAACCTACTTGACTTGGTTCTGGCAAGCAAGGAAACCCTTGTTAATAATTTAGAAATTACAGAGGAACTCGGCTCAAGCGACCACAAGTCAATTACCTTTAGCATTGAATGGAGGTATGATAGTAGGGATAATTCAGTAATGGTCCCAGATTTTCGCTTAGCAGATTATAATGGACTTAGAGAACACTTATCAACTGTGGACTGGGGTGAAGAAGAGAGGTATCAATATGACAGTTTTCTTAACACTATACAGGCTGCCCAAAGAACATTTATCCCGTATAAAGAAATTAGATCAAGTAGAAATGACCCAAAATGGATGAATAATAGGCTCAAATATCTTTTAGGACAGAAGAAAGGAATTTATAGGCGCATAAAAAGAGGTGAGGGTCATCTTATAAATCAGTATACTGACATTAAGCCACGTTAAAAAGGGAATAAGAAAATCTAAACGGGACTATGAAATTAAAGTTGCTAGGGATTCAAAAACTAACCCAAAAAGTTTTTTCCAGGTTTATAGAACAAAAGTTAGGGATAAGATAGGTCCCCTTAAAAATAACTTTGGGCATCTTACTGACAAGGAGAATGATATGTGCTCTATTTTTAATAATTATTTTCTCTCGGTTTTCACACAGGAAGACATTAATAATATCCCAGTAATTAATTTTTACAGAGGCCCAGAAGAAGATAAATTATGTAATATCACAGTCACTAGCGAAATGATTATGAAACAGCTGGACCGACTGAAACAAAATAAATCGCCGGGTCCTGATGAGCTTTTTGCAAGGGTTCTTAAGGAATGCAAAATGGAACTCTGTGAACCAATATCTAACATTTTTAATTTATCTCTTCAAAGAGGTGTAGTGTCTGATATGTGGAAGATGGCTAATGTAATTCCTATTTTTAAAGCAGGGGACAAGTCACTACCGTCAAACTACCGCCCAATAAGCCTGACCTCAATTGTAGGCAAATTACTAGAGTCAATTATAGCTGATATTATTAGAAGCCATCTAGATAACTATAATTTGATTAATGATACCCAGCATGGATTCACGAGGGCCGTTCCTGCCTATCTAATTTATTAACCTTCTTCAGTAAAGCTTTTGAGGCTGTTGATCACGATAAAGAATTCGATATTGTTTATTTAGACTTTAGTAAGGCTTTTGATAGAGTACCGCACCAGAGACTGTTAAAGAAAGTGGCAGCTCATGGCATTGGGGGAAAAGTGCTGTCATGGATCGAGTCATGGCTCACCAATAGGAAGCAGAGAGTGTGCATAAATGGGGTTAAATCCGAATGGGGACTTGTAACAAGTGGTGTTCCACAGGGATCAGTCTTAGGCCCATTGTTATTTATAATATATATCAATGACCTTGATGAGGGAATTACTAGTGATATGAGCAAATTCGCACGACACGAAGATAGGTAGGATAATTGATTCAAACATAGATGTCATAGAACTTCAGGAAGATTTAGACTAACTTAATTCGTGGTCAGAAAAGTGGCAGATGCAGTTCAATGTAGATAAATGCAAGGTTCTGAAGCTCGGGAGTGTCCATAACCCAAGCACTTATAAGTTAAATAACGTAGAACTTAGCCATACAGATTGCGAGAAGGACTTGGGGGTGATGGTAAGCAGCAACCTTAAACCAAGACAGCAATGCCTAAGCGTACGTAATAAGGCAAATAGATTACTGGGATTTATATCAAGAAGTGTTAGCAACAGAAGTCCAGAGGTTATATTACAGCTTTATACATCATTAGTAAGGCCTCACCTAGATTACGCAGCTCAGTTCTGGTCTCCATATTACAGAATGGACATAAATTCGTTAGAAAACATTCAGCGTAGAATGACTAAATTAATACATAGAACATAAGAACATAAGAACATAAGAAAGGAGGAACACTGCAGCAGGCCTGTTGGCCCATACTAGGCAGGTCCTTCACAATCCATCCCACTAACAGAATATTTGCTCAACCCAATTTTCAAAGCTACCCAAGAAATAAGCTTTGACAATTCTACCCACTCATGCGCGAGTCCCACTCAAATCCAACCCCTCTCACTCATGAATTTATCCAACCTAAATTTGAAACTACCCAAGGTCCTAGCTTCAATAACCCTACTAGGCAGACTGTTCCACTCATCAACTACCCTATTTCCAAACCAATACTTTCCTATATCCTTTCTAAATCTAAACTTATCTAACTTGAATCCATTATTGCGGGTTCTCTCTTGGAGAGATATCCTCAAGACCTTATTTATATCCCCTTTGTTAATACCCATTTTCCACTTGTATACCTCGATCATGTCTCCCCTCATTCTACGTCTTACAAGTGAGTGTAATTTTAGGGTCTTCAATCTTTCTTCGTAAGGAAGATTTCTAATGCTATGTATTAATTTAGTCATTCTACGCTGAATGTTTTCTAACGAATTTATGTCCATTCTGTAATATGGAGACCAGAACTGAGCTGCGTAATCTAGGTGAGGCCTTACTAATGATGTATAAAGCTGTAATATAACCTCTGGACTTCTGTTGCTAACACTTCTTGATATAAATCCCAGTAATCTATTTGCCTTATTACGTACGCTTAGGCATTGCTGTCTTGGTTTAAGGTTGCTGCTTACCATCACCCCCAAGTCCTTCTCGCAATCTGTATGGCTAAGTTCTACGTTATTTAACTTATAAGTGCTTGGGTTATGGACACTCCCGAGCTTCAGAACCTTGCATTTATCTACATTGAACTGCATCTGCCACTTTTCTGACCACGAATTAAGTTTGTCTAAATCTTCCTGAAGTTCTATGACATCTATGTTTGAATCAATTATCCTACCTATCTTCGTGTCGTTCGGTAATTTGTCATATCACTAGTAATTCCCTCATCAGGTCATTGATATATATTATAAATAACAATGGGCCTAAGACTGATCCTGTGGAACACCACTTGTTACAAGTCCCCATTCGGATTTAACCCCATTTATGCACACTCTCTGCTTCCTATTGGTGAGCCATGACTCGATCCATGACAGCACTTTTCCCCAATGCCATGAGCTGCCACTTCTTTAACAGTCTCTGGTGCGGTACTCTATCAAAAGCCTTACTAAAGTCTAAATAAACAATATCGAATTCTTTATCGTGATCAACAGCCTCAAAAGCTTTACTGAAGAAGGTTAATAAATTAGATAGGCAGGAACGGCCCTCGTGAATCCATGTGGGTATCATTAATCAAATTATGGTTATCTAGATGGCTTCTAATAATATCAGCTATAATTGACTCTAGTAATTTGCCTACAATTGAGGTCAGGCTTATTGGGCGGTAGTTTGACGGTAGTGACTTGTCCCCTGCTTTAAAAATAGGAATTACATTAGCCATCTTCCACATATCAGACACTACACCTGTTTGAAGAGATAAATTAAAATGTTAGATATTGGTTCACAGAGTTCCATTTTGCATTCCTTAAGAACCCTTGCAAAAAGCTCATCAGGACCCGGCGATTTATAGCATTAGAAATCTTCCTTACGAAGAAAGATTGAAGACCCTAAAATTACATTCACTTGTAAGACGTAGAATGAGGGAGACATGATCGAGGTATACAAGTGGAAAATGGGTATTAACAAAGGGGATATAAATAAGGTCTTGAGGATATCTCTCCAAGAGAGAACCCGACATATGGATTCAAGTTAGATAAGTTTAGATTTAGAAAGGATATAGGAAAGTATTGGTTTGGAAATAGGGTAGTTGATGAGTGGAACAGTCTGCCTAGTAGGGTTATTGAAGCTAGGACCTTGGGTAGTTTCAAATTTAGGTTGGATAAATTCATGAGTGAGAGGGGTTGGATTTGAGTGGGACTCCATGAGTGGGTAGAATTGTCAAAGCTTATTTCTTGGGTAGCTTTGAAAATTGGGTTGAGCAAATATTCTGTTAGTGGGATGGATTGTGAAGGACCTGCCTAGTATGGGCCAACAGGCCTGCTGCAGTGTTCCTCCTTTCTTATGTTCTTATGTTCTTATGTAAGTGTATTTTTGTAAGTGTATTTATGGGGGGTCTGAAATGGACTAATCTAATTTACATTTGTCCTTATCGGAACAAATTTGTTCGGTAACGGCACTCGAACAGCATTCTGGAGCAACGAATTATGACCGATAACAGGGGGTCCACTGTATATGCCTTCAAGGAGGAGTAAATTACAGTCTTGGGCATGGGAGGTAACCACAATTGACTCAAAGCAAGGTAGCTCTACTATCCTGGATCAAGAACGTTTCAGTGGCATCAAGAAACCTCCCTGGAAGGGCTGACAATCAATATGGACAAAATTCCCTGGTCTCAATTCATTGCTATTTCTTGATTGAAATCGATGAACACTGAAAACACTTATCTCTTGTGGACATTGCTATTTATCGACATAACAATAATACTACATACTAATAATGAGGAAATGAATGACATGGCAAGAGTGGGCAGCTAAGGCACAGGTCAGTGGTTGATACCTCACCACCAACTCATGTGCTACCATCCACTGATTACCATCACTTCCTCCATCAATATTTATTATTCTAGGTTGGGTTGGGTTGGGTTAAATGTTGCAAGATAGTGGGAAGGTCCAGGTGTGTGCTGGTAGTGGTTGTTGATAGTGAGGCTGCATCCTACTGCTGCTGGGCTGTATCATTATTAACTTATTATTACTGGTATTATTATTATTGTGTTATGGCTAGTATATCACTAATTAACAATATTCACAAAAATGTTTGTTTCCTGCACAACTGTCTCAATTTCGGACGATTTTGATCAAGAAAAAGTACTGAACTGGGACCAGGGAATTTTATCAATAATAACCTGGATGACTATGGTGGGTGCTAAATATTTGCTGCCAACCTGCAGTAATGTTGAGTTCTGCATGTGATGCAGACTCTCTCTTGATGATGGCAGCAATGTCCTCCACCTTCCTCCTCTTGAGCATGGGCTTGGAGAAGTGCGGGTGCTTGGGGTCCCATAGCATGCGGTTGGCCCTCACGAAATATATGAGCATCTCCTCCATCCCCACCGTCCACACCACATTAACATCTCGTTCCAGGATGTTTGCAGGTCTCACGTCCCTTCCATCAGGTCCCAGCTGTCTACCATACCCACACGGACGTTGGTTCGAGCTTACACTCATCTTAAAGTGGTTTTAAGTGTCTTTTCGACACAGAGTCTGTCGCCTCCTGTATTTAGCATGTACTAGAAGGCTTGAAGCGTCGTGAAAACCCTCAATGAAGCTTCCTTTTTCTTCAGGATACGTACAATGTCTTAAGACACAAGACTCATGAAATCTTGTTCTTTCTTTGTTGTTGGTGGTTGTTAAGGCCACTAAACCTCACGCCTTACTGAGTCCTACTTCTTCGGAGTCAAAGAAAATTGTTGCCCGAATAAGGGTGGGAATTATAAAGAAAATAGTTTCCTCCGGAAAGAGAAACGAAAAATATATATTCCCAGGTAGGCCAGGTGAACTCCCTTGTCTAAATTATAGCAGAACTAGACACACACACACACACGCCCCAAAAGAGTTAAAACATCATAAGGCTGAGGTAGGTAACAGCTCTTAGCTTGTAAATAAAGTTAGAAACCCTTACCCTAACCTTGTCAACCCGTGTAAAATATATAATAATAATCAAGGGGAAGCGCTAAACCCGTAGGATTATACATAGCCTGTGGGGGATGTGGAAGGTATTTAGGTTTAATTCAGGTAACTGGAGCACAGATCCAATTCCCTAGATCAAGAGCCCCTCACCAGCATCAAGGAACCTTCCTTGAGGGGAACCCTTGTAAAAAAAAAGGCTTTCCACAGGCCTAGGAGCTGATAAGTCGCCCAGACCAATTGTCAACGTACATTCAACCTTCAGTGTCAGTATTTCCACCATATTAACCTGCTTGTGATCAGTCCCTTGTGTTTGAGTTAGGAAATACATAAGCTTTAAAGGGTGAGTACTAGGGGCTTGGATATCTAACAAGCTTGTGTAAGTGTTAGATGGGATTGGTGGCCCATGGCCTGGTACGCAACGCGCTCGCTTCACGATCCCTGGCAAGGGTGGAAACACACCTAATTGTACTCACAATTGTGGTTGCAGGGGTCGAGACTCAGCTCCTGGCCCCGCCTTTTCACTGTCCGCTACTGGGTCCCTTCTCTCCCTGCTCCATGAGCTTTATCATACCTCGTCTTAAAGCTATGCATGGTTCCTGTCTCCACTACATCACTTGCTAGACTATTCCACTTCCTGACTACTCTATGGCAGAAGAAATACTTCCTAACATCCCTTTGACTCATCTGAGTCTTCAACTTCCAATTGTGCCCCCTTGTTTCTGTCCCCTCTCTGGAACATCCTGTCACTATCTACCTTGTCAATTCCCCGCAGTATTTTGTATGTCGTTATCATGTCTTCTGTAACCCTCCTGTCCTCCAGTGTTGTCAGGCCGATTTCCCTTAACCTTTTGTCGTAGGACATTCCCCTTAGCTCTGGAACTAACCTTGTCGCAAACCTTTGCACTTTCTCTAATTTCTTGACGTGCTTGACCAGGTATGGGTTCAAAACTGGTGCTGCATACTCTAGTATGAGCCTGACGTACACGGTGTACAGTGTCTTGAACGATTCCTTGTTAAGGTATCGGAACGCTAATCTTAGGTTTGCCAGTCGCCCATATGCTGCCGCAGTTATCTGGTTGATGTGTGCTTCCGGAGACGTGCTTGGCGTTATACTCACCCCAAGGTCTTTCTCCTTTAACTAGGTTTGCAGTCTTTGTCCACCTAGCCTGTACAGGAGGCAGTAGATAGTGATAAAGAATATGATATTGTTTATTTGGATTTCAGTAAAGCATTCGATCTTCATGACTTTGCATTTGGTGGGATTAAATTCGAGAAGCCAGTTGCTAGACCAGATGTCCAGATCTCTTTGAAGTCCTGGCTGATGCTCACCTGATTTAATTCTCCTCATTAATTTCACATCATCTGCGAACAGAGACACTTCTGAGTCTATCCCGTCCGTCATGTCATTCACAAATACCAAGAATAGCACTGGTCCTAGGACTGACTCCTGCGGGACCCCGCTCGTCACAGGCGCCCATTGTGATACCTCATCACGCACCATGACTCGTTGTTGCCTCCCTGTCAGGTATTCTCTGATCCATTGCAGTGCCCTTCCTGTTATACACGCCTGATCCTCCAGCTTCTGCACTAATCTCGTATGAGGAAGTGTCGAAGGCCTTCTTGCAGTCCAAGAAAATGCAATCAACCTACCCCTCTCTCTCTTGTCTTATCTCTGTTACTTTGTCATAGAACTCCAGAAGGTTTGTGACACAGGATTTGCCTTCTATGAATCCGTGCTGGTTGTCGTTGATAATCCTGTGCCGTTCCAGGTACTCCACCACTCTTATCCTGAGGATTTTCTCCATGACTTTGCACACTATACACGTAAGTGACACTGGTCTATAGTTTAGTGCCTCTTTTCTGTCTCCTTTCTTAAAAATGGGAACTACATTTGCCTTTTTCCATACCTCAGGTAGCTGCCCAGTTTCAAGGGATGTGTTGAATATTGTGGTTAGTCTGGGCGTGTTTCCTTACACCTGTTGTTCCGTTCACCTAGCAAATAGGTACCTGGGTGAATATTAAAATGGTATACAATACCGATAGGTTGGTAAGTAAGACATATGTGCAATAGTTAGGATTCTTTATTGCGAAACGTTTTGCCTACACAGCAGCCTTCTTCAGTTGAGTACAAAAAAAGTTTGCAGAAGCAATAAAGATGTGAAGATGATGTAATCTGTCCATCACCCTTGAAGACGTAGTTTTGAGGTACCTGGGTGTTAGTCGATTGGTGTGGGTCGCATCCTGGGAAGACAAGATTGAGGACCCCATTGGAAATAAGACAGTCCCTCAATGACACACTGACTTTTGGGTTATCTTGAACATAAGAAAGGAGGAACACTGCAGTAGGCATGTTGGCCCATACTAGGCAGGTCCTTCACAATCCATCCCACTAACAGAATATTTGCTCAAACCAATTTTCAATGCTACCCAAGAAATAAGCTTTGATAATTTAAGAAGGCTTGGACTTCAGCAAGCATGTGTGAGCGTGTTAGATAGGAGTGAATGGAGACGAATGGTTTTTGGGACCTGACGAGCTGTTGGAGTGTTTGCAGGGTAACATTTTGTGAAGGGATTCAGGGAAACCAGTTAATTGATTTAGTTGGACTTGAGTCCTGGAAATGGGAAGTACAATGCCTGCACTTTAAAGGAGGGGTCTGGGATAGTGACAGCTGGGAGGGACTATTCTCAGCTGTCGTATCTGAGTGCCTCTGCAAAGACAGTGATTATGTATGAGTGTGGTGAAAGTATTTTCTTTTTGGGTCACCCTGCCTCGGTGGGAGACGGCCGAATTGTTGAAAAAAAAAAAATTCTATTTACTCATGTGCAAGTCCCACTCAAATCCAACCCCTCTCACTCATGAATTTATCCAACCTAAATTTGAAACTACCCAAGGTCCTATCTTTAATAACCCTACTAGGCAGACCGTTCCACTCATCAACTACCCTATTTCCAAACCAATACGTACTTTCCTATATCCTTTCTAAATCTAAACTTATCTAACTTGAATCCATTATTGCGGGTTCTCTCTTGGAGAGATATCCTCAAGACCTTATTTATATCCCCTTTGTTAATACACATTTTCCACTTGTATACCTCAATCATGTCACCCCTCATTCTTCGTCTTACAAGTGAATGCAATTTAAGGGTCTTCAATCTATCTTCATACGGAAGATTTCTAATGCTATGTATTAATTTAGTCATTCTACGTTGAATGTTTTCTAAAGAATTTATATCCATTCTGTAATATGGAGACCAGAACTGAGCTGCGTAATCTAGGTGAGGCCTTACTAATGATGTAATATAACCTCTGGACTTCTGTTGCTTACACTTCTTGATATAAATCCCAGGAATATGTTTGCCTTATTACGTACACTTAGGCATTGCTGTCTTGGTTTAAGGTTGCTGCTTACCATAATCCCCAAGTCCTTTTCGCAATCTGTATGGCTAAGTTTTACGTTATTTAACTTATAAGTACTTGGGTTATGGACACTCCCGAGCTTCAGTACCTTGCATTTATCTACATACATTGAACTGCATCTGCCACTTTTCTGACCAGGAATTGAGTTTGTCTAAATAAATTATCCTACCTATCTTCGTGTCATCGGCGAATTTGCTCATATCACTAGTAATTCCCTCATCAAGGTCATTGATATACAGTAGACCCCCGAGTTACGAACACCCCGGAAATCGTACAATTATTTTTTTTATTATTTTATTAACACATCGGCCGATTCCCACCAAGGCAGGGTGGCCCGAAAAAGAAAAACTTTCATCATCATTCACTCCATCACTGTCTTGCCAGAAGGGTGCTTTACACTACAGTTATAAAACTGCAACATTTACACCCCTCCTTCAGAGTGCCGGCACTGTACTTCCCATCTCCAGAACTCAAGTCCGGCCTGCCGGTTTCCTGAATCCTTCATAAATGTTACTTTGCTCACACTCCAACAGCACGTCAAGTATTAAAACCATATGCCTCCATTCACTCCTATCAAATACGCTCACACATGCTTGCTGGAAATCCAAGCCCATCGCACACAAAACTTCCTTTACCCCCTCCCTCCAACCTTTCCTAGGCCGACCCCTACCCCGCCTTCCCTCCACTACAGATTTATACACTCTCGAAGTCACTCTGTCTCGTTCCATTCTCTCTACATGTCCAAACCACCTCAACAACCCTCCTCAGCTCTCTGGACAATCGTTTTGGTAATCCCGCACCTCCTCCTAATTTCCAAACTCCGAATTCTCTGCATTATATTCACACCACACATTGACCTCAGACATGACATCTCCACTGCCTCCAGCCTTCTCCTCGTTGCAACATTCATCACCCATGCTTCACACCCATATAAGAGCGTTGGTATAACTATCTCTCATACATTCCCTCTTTACTTCCATGGACAAGGTTCTTTGTCTCCACAGACTCCAGTGCTCCACTCACCCTTTTCCCTCATCAATTCTATGATTCACCTCATCCTTCATAGACCCATCCGCCGACATGTCCACTCCCAAATATCTGAATACATTCACCTCCTCCATACTCTCTCCCTCCAATCTGATATCCAATCTTTCGTCACCTATTCTTTTGTTATCCTCATCACCTTACTCTTTCCTATATTCACTTTCAATTTTCTTCTTTTACACACCCTACCAAATTCATCCACCAACCTCTGCAGCTTCTCTTCAGAATCTCCCAAAAGCACAGTGTCATCAGCAAAAGCAACTGTGACAACTCCCACTTTGTATTTGCTTCTTTATCTTTTAGCCCAACACCTCTTGCCAAGACCTCGCATTCACTTCTCTTACAACCCCATCTATAAATATATTGAACAACCACGGTGACATCACACATCCTTGTCTAAGGCCCACTTTTACTGGGAAATAGTCCCTTCCCCCCTACACACTCTAACATGAGCCTCACTATCTTCATAAAAACTCTTCACTGCTTTCAGTAACCTTCCTCCTATTCCATACACCTGCAACATCTGCCACATTGCCCCCTATCTACCCTATCATACGCCTTTTCCAAATCCATAAATGCCACAAAAACATCTTTACCCTTATCCAAATACTGTTCACCTATATGTTTCACTGTAAACACTTGGTCTACACACCCCTACCTTTCCTAAAGCCCCTTGTTCATCTGCTATCCTGCTTTCTGTTTTACTCTTAATTCTTTCAATAATAACTCTACCATACACTTTACCAGGTACACTCAACAGACTTATTCCCCTATAATTTTGCACTCTTTTGTCCCTTTGCCTTTATACAAAGGAACAATACACGCTCTCTGCCAATCCCTAGGTACCTTACCCTCTTCCATACATTTATTAAATAATAGCACCAACCACTCCAAAATTATATCCCCACCTGCTTTTAACATTTCTATCTTTATCCCATCAATCCCAGCTGCCTTACCCCCTTTCATTCTACCCACTGCCTCACGAACTTCCCCTACACCCACAACTGGCTCTTCCACACTCCTACAAGATGTTATTCCTCCTTGCCCTACACACGAAATCACAGCTTCCCTGTCTTCATCAACATTTAACAAATCCTCAAAATATTCTCTCCATCTTCCCGATACCTCTAACTCTCCATTTAATAACTCTCGTACAATTATGTAAGTATAATATTGTAAGTGCTTTCGTAAGTGTAATTTTGGGGTTCTGAAATAGACTAACCTACTCAACATTATTTCTTAAGTCAGTAAATTCGTTCGGTAATGGCACTTGAGCAGGCTTCTGGAATGAAGTTTTTACGTTACTTGGGGGTCCACTGTATAGTATTATAAACAACAACGGGCCTAAGACTGATCCCTGTGGAACACCACTTGTTACAGATCGCCACTTGGATTTAACCCCATTTATGGACACTCTCTGCTTCCTATTGGTGAGCCATGACTCGATCCATGACAGCACTTTTTCCCCAATGCCATGAGCTGCCACTTTCTTTAATAGTCTCTGGTGCGGTACTCTATCAAAAGCCTTACTAAAATCTAAATAAACACTATCGAATTCTTTATCGTGATCAACAGCCTCAAAAGCTTTACTGAAGGAGGTTAATAAATTAGATAGGCAGGAACGGCCCCTCGTGAATCCATGCTGAGTATCATTAATCAAATTATGGTTATCTAGATGGCTTCGAATAATATCAGCTATAATTGACTCTAGTAATTTGCCTACAATTGAGGTCAAGCTTATTGGGCGGTAATTCGACGATAGTGACTTGTCCTTTGCTTTAAAAATAGGAATTACATTAGCCATCTTCCACATATCAGACACTACACCTGTTTGAAGAGATAAATTAAAAGTGTTAGTTAATGATTCACAGAGTTCTATTTTGCATTCCTAAAGAACCCTTGCAAAAAGCTCATCAGGACCCGGGGTTAAAAATCCAAACAAAATCTTATCTATTTTATCTTACTGAGTGGAGGCAGGTGCCTTTTATGATGTGATGTAGCATTTATGAAAGGATTCAGGGAAATCAGTGAGCCAAACTTGTGTCCTGGCAGTGGGAAGTACAGTGCCAACACTCTGAAGGAGGGGTTGGAGTGTTGCAGTTCATAGGCTCATCTGAGGTGATATCGGCACGCCCCTGGGAAGAAAGTGATTGACAATGATGAAAGTGTTTCCTCTTTTCCTGGTCACTGCCTCAGTGGGACATAGCCGTAAAAACAACTTTAAATTTATTATTATATACTGACATGAAGACTTAGACATGTGCAACACCTGGGTATCTATTGAAATGAAGATATACAGTGGACCCCCGAGTTTCGGTCATAATTCATTCCAGAAGGTTGTTCAAGTGCCATTCCCGAACGAATTTGTTCCCTTAAGGAAAAATGTAAATTAGATTAGTCCTTTCAGATCCCCAAAAATACACATACAAAAGCACTTACAATATTAAACTTACATAATTGTTCGATTTCCAAGGTGACTGAAACTCGGGGGTCCATTGTACTCAGGTGTTGGGTCTAATTCTTCATTTATTTTATTCAATAGTATATACGACTTCATTATAAATTAAATATTTTTCTTGAATATTTAAGTTGTGTTTGCCCTGGTCACCAAGGTATTGCTCAATATAGCTCTTAGTAAGTAAGTTTATTCAGGTATACACAAATACAGTTATAGATTATCATACATAGCAGCATATGTGTAGAGAACCTAGGATAACCCAAAAAAGTCAAAGTGACTTATTGTATTTCCATTGGGGTCCTTTTGTTTCCATTGAGGTCCTTAGTGCTAAACGTGTATGAATATTACTGTTCCTATTATATTCTTCCTCTGGGTGTCTTGATGGTAGTGAGCGCCTCTTGATATAAGCCACAGCTCCGTGTCTTACTTTGCATCTAGATGACACCCGAATTTGCATGACAGTGTCCTCCATTGAAGACACCTCAAGACTCCAGGTGGACATCAACTAAATCTTTAAATTGGCCGCAGAAAACAATATGAAGTTCAATGATGAGAAATTTCAATTACAGTGGACCCCCGGTTTTTGTGATTTTTTCGTTCCAGAATGCTGTTCAAGTGCCATTACCAAACAAATTTATTCTCATAAGGAATAATGTAAAGTAGACTAGTCCTTTTAGACCCCCAAAAATACACTTACAAAAGCATTTAAAAAAATACACTTACATAAAAAGGTGAGTTTGGAGCAGGACGAACACCGGGGGTCCACTGTACTCTGATATGGGAAACGTGAGGAAATTAAAACCACATCGGAGTATAAAACAAATTCCAACCACACAATAGAGCGAAAAACTAATGTAAAAGACCTGGGAGTGATCATGTCAGAAGATTTCACCTTCAAAGACCATAACATTGTATCAATCACACCTGCTAGAAAAATGACAGGATGGATAATGAGAAGCTTCAAAACCAGGAATGCCAAGCCCATGATGACACTTCAAGTCACTTGTTCTATCAAAGCTGGAATATTGCTGCACACTAACAGCACCTTTCAAGGCAGGTGAAATTGCTGACCTAGAAAATATACAGAGAACCTTCATGGCACACATAACTGCGATAAAACACCTCAATTACTGGGAACACTTGAAGTTCCTCAACCTGTACTCCCTAGAATGCAGGCGGGAGAGGTACATGATTATATACACTTGGAAAATCTTAGAGGGATTAGTACCAAACTTGCACACGAAAATCACTCCCTATGAAAGCAAAAGACTCGGCAGACGATGCAACATCCCCCAATGAAAAGCAGGGGTGCGACTAGCATGATAAAAGACAACACAATAAGTGTCAGGGGGCCAAAACTTTCAACTGCCTCCCAGCATACATAAGGGGGATTACCAATAGACCCCTGGCTGTCTTCAAGCAGGCACTGGACAGGCACCTAAAGTCAGCACCTGACCAGCTGGGCTGTGGTTCATACGTCGGGTTGCGTGTGGCCAACAGTAACAGCCTGGTTGATCAGGACCTGATCCAACATGAGGCCTAGCCACAGACAGGGCCGCGGGGGCGTTGACCCCCGGAACCCTCTCCAGGTATACTCCAGGTAAGAATTGGACCTCTTCTCCCATACCTTGTGTCAACTGCCTCCCAGCATACATCAGGGGGATTACCAACAAGCCCCTGGCTGTCTTCAAGCAGGCACTGGACAGGCACCTCAAGTCGATACCTGATCAGCCGGGCTGTGGTTCGTATGTTGGACTGTGTGCGGCCAGCAGTAACAGCCTGGTTGATCAGGCTCTGGTCCAACAGGAGGCCTGGTCACAGACCGGGCCGCGGGGGCGTTGACCCCTGGAATTCTCTCCAGGTAGACTCCAGGTAGATACCTCATTGCCACATTTCTCAAGGGCTGCAGGACCCCAATGGGTTTAGAAATCCCTTCCCCCCCTCCCCCATAAATGGTCTTTCTACTTTAGCAGTATGACTCATACAAGTTTAGCACTTATTTTTTTATAATTATAAAAAGTGTGTTATATTCCCTCTAGTGGGGGATGGAGTGACCTTATGCTGATGGTGTACTCCTAATTCAAGGAATTAGTTACCCCCCAATGGAAATAAGTCACTTTTTGGGGAAGGGGGGATTATCGTAATTTACACGTTACTTATGTACGATAATTTGTGTAACTGTATTTATGTGTACTTGTACCTAAATAAACTTGCCCTCCATTTCCTTGGATCAAACCTAATTATCTCCCATTCAAGTGCTGTATGACCCCAACAGGTTTAGTGCTTCCTAAAATTTATTATTATTTTTTTATTACAATTATCAGGATCATACAGCATCTAGGAGAATGGAAGGAATTCAGGGGGATTACCAACAAACCCCTGGCTGACTTCAAGCAGGCACTGGACAGGCACCTAAAGTCGGTACCTGACCAGCCAGGCTGTAGTTCGTACGTTGGACTGCGTGCGGCCAGCAGTAACAGCCTGGTTGAGGAGTTCCATGGATATAACACCCTATTATAAACCTAATACTAATAATGTATTTTATTTCTATTAGGTCTTTCTGAATCATATAAAGGCTAGATAATGGTTCAAGTCAGACCGAAAAGTAGTCATAAGTTTCAGTCTCCTAAGTGCGGGTTATATGTGTATAGATAATATAATACAGTGGAACCCTGGATTTTATCCTTAATCCATTCCAGGTCAGTCGATCTAAATCCGAAAAGGACGAAAACCGAAGTAACATTTCCCATAAGAAATACGTAATGTAAATAGTACAATTAATTCGTTCCAGACACCCAAAAATATTAACAAAAATAATTTTTTTAAAGAATAACTATAGTTTTACATACAGAAAACAATGAGAAAGAAATATAAATGACTAATGAACATTTAACATCACATTTACCTTTATTGAAGACTTGTTGGGGTATGGATGACGAGGAGGGGAGAGGGAGGAGGAGCAGAGGTTATTGTTTGAAAGGGGAATCCCCCTCCATAAGGACTTCAGGTATCAAAGCCCTATCCGAGGTTACTTCCCTTCTTTGTCTTTTACTGGCACTGGACCTGTCGCACCAAAAATCTGTCCAGAGAGCTCTGTTTCTGGCGTCTCTAAGATTTGCCTAAAATGGGACTAGGTATTGTCACTGAACATGTCGCAAATACGGCTTGTCTCAGCTTGGTCAGGGTGATATTTTTCCCCGCTCCACAAAGGGGGCAGTAAAGCAATAGCAAAGAACTACAGACCAATTGCGCTAACGTCCCATATCATAAAAATCTTTGAAAGGGTTCTAAGAAGCAAGATCGTAACCCATCTTGATACCCATCAATTGCACAACCCAGGACAGCATGGGTTTAGAGCAGGCCGCTCCTGTTTGTCCCAACTACTGGACCACTACGACAAGGTCCTGGATGCTCTAGAAGATAAACAGAATGCAGATGTTATATACACAGATTTTGCAAAAGCCTTTGACAAGTGTGACCATGGTGTAATAGCACACAAAATGCGTGATAAAGGAATAACAGGAAAAGTTGGTAGATGGATCTATAATTTCCTAACATGTAGAACACAAAGAGTAGTAGTCAACAGAGTAAAGTCTGAGGCAGCTACTGTGAAAAGCTCTGTTCCACAAGGCACAGTACTTGCTCCCATCCTATTCCTCATCCTCATATCAGATATCGACAGGGATATAAGCCTACAGTGCTGTGTCTTCCTTTGCAGATGACACCCGAATCTGTATGACAGTGTCCACCGTTGAAGACACGGCTAGACTCCAAGCAGACATAAACCAAATCTTTAAATGGGCTGCAGAAAACAATATGAAGTTCAATGATGAGAAATTTCAATTACTCAGATACGGAAAACGGAAGAAATTAAAATCTCTTCGGAGTACAAAACTAATTCCAACCACACAATAGAGCGAAAACTAATGTCAAAGACCTGGGAGCGATCATTGTCAGAGGATCTCACCTTCAAGGACCATAACAAAGTAGCAATTGCATCTGCTCGAAAAATGACAGGATGGATAATGAGAACCTTCAAAACCAGGGATGCCAAGCCCATGTTGACACTTTACAGATCGCTTGTTCTATCTAGGCTAGAATATTGCTGCACACTAACAGCACCTTTCAAGGCGGGTGAAATTGCTGACCTTGAAAATGTGCAGAGAACCTTCACCGCACGCATAAGTGTGATAAACCACCTCAACTACTGGGAACGCTTGAAGTTCCTAAACTGTACTCTCAGAACGCAGGCGGGAGAGATACATTATTATATACACATGGAAAATTCTCGAGGGCTTAGTACCAAACTTGCACACGAAAATCACTCCCTACGAAAGCAAAAGACTCGGCAAGCGATGTAACATCCCCCCAATGAAGAGCAGGGGTGCCACTAGCACGTTGAGGGACAACACAATAAGTGTCAGGGGCCCAAGATTGTTCAACTGCCTCCCAGCATACATCAGGGGGATTACCAACAAACCCCTGGCTGTCTTCAAGCAGGCACTGGACAGGCATCTAAAGTCGGTACCTGACCAGCCGGGCTGTGGCTCGTACATTGGACTGCGTGCGGCCAGCAGTAACAGTCTGGTTGATCAGGCTCTGGTCCAACAGGAGGCCTGGTCACGGACCGGGCCGCGGGGGCGTTGACCCCTGGAATTCTCTCCAGGTAGACTCCAGGTAATTCCACTCTGCACAAATGTCCTTAATCATTGAAGAAGGCACCTTCTCCAGTATCGTGTTTCTCACCTTCTTTACCAAAGGGCTGGCACTAGGAACTTTCTTTGGGACCCATGGTGGCTTATTTCACAGTCACTCTCTATAAACAAGCACAAAAAACAATGGATTATTAAGAAATGTTTTGGATGAACGCGCGAAGTAATGCTCACTCAACCAGTGACAGAGCCAGACTGAGACACATACACATGAGTGGCGGCGTCCTGGGCGGGCGGACACATCTGAAACTGACAATTTCCGAGTGGAGGTATGAAATCCAGAGCAAAATTTTGCCCAAAAAAGTGGTCTAAATCCGAAACATATGATATTCAGTGCAGACGAAATCTGAGGTTCCACTGTATATACGTAATATCTTTATTTCTAAAAGTACATGTACAAGGTATACAGGCCTAGCTGACATCAATGACGTCAATACTACTAATGACCCTTGTTATGCAGAGCATTTCGGGCAAATTAGGTTAGTTTTGTCCCAGGATGCAACCCACTCCAGTCAACTAACACCCAGGTACCCATTATTACTGATGGGTGAACATGGACAACTGGTGTAAGAAAACGCGCCCAATGTTTCCACCCCTTCGCCGGGAATCAAACCTGGACCCTCACCATGTGAAGCGAGAACTTTGCCACTAGACCACAGGGCACCTTATGATCTGTCAAATTCTTTAGACTGACCCACAACAGTACTGCTAAGTGAACAGTGGTGGTAGGTGTGTGAAAATTTGCCTGTGACATAGGCTCCTGATCCTAGGAACTGGAGCTATCTTCCCCATGAATTGAACCTTTTTACCTCCTATTTCCGAGGTGTTGTACAGTACATGAGCCTAGTGGGATTTTGAGCTTCCCAAGAAAGTGCTAAAATTTATTGTTATATTCATGGATTAGCACTAGTAAACCCACAGGAGTCATACAGCATATGAGGAATAAGAGGTAATCAGATTTGATCCAAGGAAAATTAAGGTAATTCCAATTCCTTGGATGAAGCGTCCTTCCCAAATATCAAGACATCTCTCTCTATTCTTTAAGATAAATTTTATGTAAATCAAACATGATTACCTTGCATTTCTTAAATGCTGTATGACCTTTACGAGTTTAGCGCTTCCCTATGAATATATTAATTTTTTTTTTTTTTCAACAAGTCGGCCGTCTCCCAACGAGGCAGGGTGACCCCAAAAAGAAAGAAAATCCCCAAAAAGAAAATACTTTCATCATCATTCAACATTTTCACCACATTCATACATAATCACTGTCTTTGCAGAGGCGCTCAGATACGACAGCTGAGAATAGTCCCTCCCAGCTGTCACTATCCCAGACCCCTCCTTTAAAGTGCAGGCATTGTACTTCCCATTTCCAGGACTCAAGTCCAACTAAATCAATTAACTGGTTTCCTGAATCCCTTCACAAAATGTTACCCTGCTCACACTCCAACAGATCGTCATGTCCCAAAACCATTCGTCTCCATTCACTCCTATCTAACACGCTCACACATGCTTGCTGGAAGTCCAAGCCCTCGCCCACAAAACCTCCTTCACCTCCTCCCTCCAACCTTTTCTAGGATGACCCCTACCCGCCTTCCTTCCCTACAGATTTATATGCTCTCCAAGTCATTCTACTTTGATCCATTCTCTCTAAATGACTAAACCACCTCAACAACCCCTCTTCAGCCCTCTGACAAATACTTTTAGTAACTCCACACCTTCTCCTAATTTCCACATTCCGAATTTTCTGCATAATATTTACACCACACATTGCCCTTAGACAGGACATCTCCACTGCCTCCAGCCTCCTCCTCGCTGCAGCATTTGCAACCCATGCTTCACACCCATATAAGAACATAAGAACATAAGAAAGGAGGAACACTGCAGCAGGCCTGTTGGCCAATACTAGGCAGGTCCTTCACAATCCGTCCCACTAACAGAATATTTGCTCAACCCAATTTTCAATGCTACCCAAGAAATAAGCTTTGCCAATTCTACCCACTCATGCGCGAGTCCCACTCAAATCCAACACCTCTCACTCATGAATTTATCCAACCTAAATTTGAAACTACCCAAGGTCCTAGCTTCAATAACCCTACTAGGCAGACTGTTCCACTCATCAACTACCCTATTTCCAAACCAATACTTTCCTATATCCTTTCTAAATCTAAACTTATCTAACTTGAATCCATTATTGCGGGTTCTCTCTTGGAGAGATATCTTCAAGACCTTATTTATATCCCCTTTGTTAATACCCATTTTCCACTTGTATACCTCGATCATGTCTCCCCTCATTCTACGTCTTACAAGTGAATGTAATTTAAGGGTCTTCAATCTTTCTTCGTAAGGAAGATTTCTAATGCTATGTATTAATTTAGTCATTCTACGCTGAATGTTTTCTAACGAATTTATGTCCATTCTGTAATATGGAGACCAAAACTGAGCTGCGTAATCTAGGTGAGGCCTTACTAATGATGTATAAAGCTGTAATATAACCTCTGGACTTCTGTTGCTAACACTTTTGATATAAATCCCAGTAATCTATTTGCCTTATTACGTACGCTTAGGCATTGCTGTCTTGGTTTAAGGTTGCTGCTTACCATAAACCAAGACAGCAATGCCTAAGCGTACGTAATAAGGCAAATAGATAAGAGTGTTGGTACCACTATACTTTCGTACATTACCTTCTTTGCCTCCATGGATAACGTTTTTTGTCTCCACAGATACCTCAACGCACCACTCACCTTTTTCCTTCATCAATTCTATGGTTAACCTCATCCTTCATAAACCCATCCGCTGACACGTCAACTCCCAAATATCTGAAACCATTTACTTCTTCCATAATCCCTCTCCAATGTGATATCCAATTTTTCTTTATTTAAATTGTTTGATACCCTCATCACCTTACTCTTATCTATGTTCACTTTCAACTTTCTACCTTTACACACTCTCCCAAACTCGTCCACTAACCTTTGCAATTTTTCTTTAGAATCTCCCATAAGCACAGTATCATCAGCAAAAAGTAACTGTGTCAACTCCCATTTTGCATTTAATTCCCATAATTTAATCCCACCCTCTCCCCAACACCCTAGCATTTACTTCTTTTACAACCCCATCTATAAATATATTAAACAACCATGGTGACATTACACATCCCTGTCTAAGACCTACTTTTACCGGGAAGTAATCTCCCTCTCTCCTACACACCCTAACCTGAGCCTCACTATCCTCATAAAAAGTCTTTACAGCCTTCAGTAACTTACTACCTATTCCATACACTTGCAACATTTGCCACATTGCTCCCCTATCCACTCTATCATTTGCCTTTTCTAAATCCATAAATGAAATGAAAACTTCTCTACCTTTATCTAAATACTGTTCACATATATGCTTCACTGTAAACACTTGATCTACACATCCCCTACCCACTCTAAAGCCTCCTTGCTCATCTGCAATCCTACTCTCTGTCTTACCTCTAATTCTTTCAATAACAACCCTGCCATACACTTTACCTGGTATACTCAGTAAACTTATTCCCTATAATTTTTACGCTCTTTTATCCCCTTCCCTTTATATAAAGGAACTATACATGCTCTCTGCCAATCCCTAGGTACCTTCCCCTCTTTCATACATTTATTAAACAAAAATACCAACCACTCCAGCACTATATCTTCCCCTGCTTTTAACATTTCTGTCATGATCCCGTCAGTTCCAGCTGCTTTACCCCCCTTTCATTCTACGTAATGCCTCACACACCTCCCCCACACTCACATCCTGCTGTTCTTCACTCCTAAACGATGTTGTACCTCCCAGGCCAGTACATGAAATTACCGCCTCCCTTTTTTCATCGACATTTAAAAGTTCCTCAAAATATTCCCGCCATCTACTCAATACCTCCAGCTCCCCATCTACTAACTCCCTTACTCTGTTTTTAACTGACAAATCCATTCGTTCCTTAGGCTTTCTTACCTTGTTTATCTCACTCCAAAATTTTTTCTTGTTTTCAGCAAAATTTCTTGACAGAGCCTCTCCCATTCTTTCATCCGCTCTTCTTTTGCACTCTCTCACCACTCTCTTCACCTTTCTTTTACTCTCCATATACTCTGCTCTTCTATTAACACTTCTGTTTTGTAAAAACCTCTCATAAGCGACCTTTTTCTCTTTTATCACACCCTTTACTTCTTCATTCCACCACTCACTCCTCTTTCCTCCTGCACCCACCCTCCTATAGCCACAAACTTCTGCCCCACATTCTAATACTGCATTTTTAAAACTATCCCAACTCTCTTCAACCCTCCCACTACTCATACTTGCACTAGCCCACCTTTCTGCCAATAGTTTCTTATATCTCACCCTAACTTCCTCCTCCCTTAGTTTATACACTTTTACCTCTCTCTTACTTGCTGTTGCCATTTTCTTTTTGTCCCATCTACCTTTTACTCTAACTGTAGCTACAACTAAATAATGATCCGATATATCCGTTGCCCCTCTATAAACATGTACATCCTGAAGCCTACCCATCAACCTTTTATCCACCAATACATAATCCAACAAACTACTTTCCTTACGTGCTATATCATACCTTGTATATTTATTTATCCTCTTTTTCATAAAATATGTATTACTTATTACCAAACCTCTTTCTACACATAGCTCAATTAATGGTTCCCCATTTACATTTACCCCTGGCACCCCAAATTTACCTACTACTCCCTCCACAATATTTTTACCCACTTTAGCATTAAGATCCCCAACCACAATTACTCTCTCACTTGGTTCAAAACTCCCCACACACTCACTCAACATTTCCCAAAATCTCTCTCTCTCTCCTCTACACTTCTCTCTTCTCCAGGTGCATAAACACTTACTATAACCCACTTTTCACATCCAACCTTTATTTTACTCCACATAATCCTTGAATTTATACATTTATATTCCCTCTTTACCTGCCATAACTGATTATTCAACATTATTGCCACTCCTTCTTTAGCTCTAACTCTATTTGAAACCCCTGACCTAATCCCATTTATTTCTCCCCACTGAAACTCTCCTACCCCCTTCAGGTTTGTCTCACTTAAAGCCAGGACATCCAGCTTCTTTTCATTCATAACATCTACAATCATCTCTTTCTTATCATTCACACAACATCCACGCACATTCAAACATCCCACTTTGACGGTTTTCTTCTTTTTCTTTTTAGTAAGCTATATTGCTAACAATGGAGCCTTCAACTGTTTCCGGTAATTTATCTTCATTATGCCCAGGGAAATAATGAAGATAAATTACCGGAAACAGTTGAACTCCATTGTTAGCAATAGTAACGAAGACAGACATGAGACAGGAACACACCCACCAATGGGGAACACAGTCACTAAAAACCAGGGCAAACGGAAACCAGGCCTATGTGAATATTATGCACTTGGTATCTGCAGGCATGGAAAATCTGGGAAATCAGATGGGACATGTAATTATGATCAC
>WNWK01006052.1:62319-111148 GCA_009830355.1 Cherax destructor | reverse complement strand
AAAAAAAGTTGTTTGGTTTTTTGGGGCTCTAGGAATGTAACCCTATTTTCCCCATAAGTTCTTCAGTTCATCTAACACAGTTTTATCTAACACGGCGTTTTCAGGTACGTAACTACTGTGTTAAATGACGATCTACTGTATTACAGAAATAGCAATGATATAGATTGATTTCAGAACTGAAAGTAGCTTGAAATTGAGCCTAAAGTAACAGAAATGTTTGATTTTTGCCAATATTCCAGAGGACACAGATTGTCACTCATCCAGCTGTCGGTCTAATATGCATTCATGAATGCACTGACATTCTTTCTTTCTTTCAACATGTCGGCCATTTCCCACCGAGGCAGGGTGGCCCAAAAGGAAAAATGAAAGTTTCTCCTTTTTTTTTTTTTCCTTCAACAAGTCGGCCGTCTCCCACCAAGGCAGGGTGACCCAAAAAGAAAGAAAATCCCCAAAAAGAAAATACTTTCTTCATCATTCAACACTTTCACCACACTCATACATAATCACTGTCTTTGCAGAGGCGCTCAGATACGACAGCTGAGAATAGTCCCTCCCAGCTGTCACTATCCTAGACCCCTCCTTTAAAGTGCAGGCATTGTACTTCCCATTTCCAGGACACAAGTCCAACTAAATCAATTAACTGGTTTCCCAGAATCCCTTCACAAAATGTTACCCTGCTCACACTCCAACAGCTCGTCAGGTCCCAAAAACCATTCGTCTCCATTCACTCCTATTTAACACGCTGACACATGCTTGCTGGAAGTCCAAGCCCCTCGCCCACAAAACCTCCTTTACCCCCTCCCTCCAACCTTTTCTAGGACGACCCCTACCCCGCCTTCCTTCCCCTACAGATTTATACGCTCTCCAAGTCATTCTACTTTGATCCATTCTCTCTAAATGACCAAACCACCTCAACAACCCCTCTTCAGCCCTCTGACGAATACTTTTAGTAACTCCACACCTTCTCCTAATTTCCACCTTCTGAATTTTCTGCATAATATTTACACCACACATTGCCCTTAGACAGGACATCTCCACTGCCTCCAGCCGCCTCCTTGCTGCAGCATTTGCAACCCATGCTTCACACCCATATAAGAGTGTTGGTACAACTATACTTTCGTATATTCCCTTCTTTGCCTCCATGGATAATGTTTTTTGTCTCCACAGATACCTCAACGCACCACTCACCTTTTTTTCTTCATCAATTCTATGATTAACCTTATCCTTCATAAACCCATCCGCTGAGACGTCAACTCCCAAATATCTGAAAACATTTACTTCTTCCATAATCCCTCTCTCCAATGTGATATCCAATTTTTATTTATTTAAATCGTTTGATACCCTCATCACCTTACTCTTATCTATGTTCACTTTCAACTTTCTACCTTTACACACCCTCCCAAACTCGTCCACTAACCTTTGCAACTTTTCTTTAGAATCTCCCATAAGCACAGTATCATCAGAAAAAAGTAACTGTGTCAACTCCCATTTTGCATTTAATTTCCCATAATTTAATCCCACCCCTCTCCCCAACACCGTAGCATTTACTTCTTTTACAACCCCATCTATAAATATATTAAACAACCATGGTGACATTACACATCCCTGTCTAAGACCTACTTTTACTGAGAAGTAATCTCCCTCTCTCCTACACACCCTAACCTAAGCCTCACTATCCTCATGAAAACTCTTTACAGCCTTCAATAACTTACTACCTGTTCCATACACTTGCAACATTTGCCATATTGCTCCCCTATACACTCTTATCATATGCCTTTTCTAAATCCATAAATGCAATGAAAACTTCTCTACCTTTATCTAAATATTGTTCACATATATACAGTGGTACCCCGGTTTACGATGGTCCCCAAACTCACCCTTTTATGTAAGTTTATTTTTTTAAATGCTTTTGTAAGTGTAATTTTGGGGGTCTAAAAGGACTAGTCTATTTTACAACATTTCTTAAGGAGATAAATTCGTTTGGTAATGGCACTTGAACAGCATTCTGGAATGAAAAAATATCGTAAACCGGGGTACCACTGTACTTCACTGTAAATACTTGATCTACACATCCCCTACCCACTCTAAAGCCTCCTTGCTTGTCTGCAATCCTACTCTGTCTTATCTCTAATTCTTTCAATAATAACCCTGCCATACACTTTACCTGGTATACTCAGTAAACTTCTTTCTCCTTTCAACATGTCGGCCGTTTCCCACTGAAGCGGGGTGGCCCAAAAGGATAAATGAAAGTTTCTCATTTTACATTTAGTAATATATACAGGAGAAGGGGTTACTAGCCCCTTGCTCCTGGCATTTTAGTCACCTCTTACGACACGCATGGCTTACGGAGGAAGAATTCTGTTCCACTTCCCCCTTCCCTTTATATAAAGGAACTATACATGCTCTCTGCCAATCCCTAGGTACCTTCCCCTCTTTCATACATTTATTAAACAAAAATACCAACCACTCCAACACTATATCCCCCCTGCTTTTAACATTTCTGTCATGATCCCGGATCCCGTCAGTTCCAGCTGCTTTACCCCCTTTCATTCTACGTAATGCCTCACGCTCCTCCCCCACACTCACATCCTGCTCTTCTTCACTCCTAAACGATGTTGTACCTCCCTGGCCAGTACATGAAATTACTGCCTCCCTTTTTTCATCTACATTTAAAAGTTCCTCAAAATATTCCCGCCATCTACCCAATACCTCCAGCTCTCCATCTACTAACTCCCCTACTCTGTTTTTAACTGACAAATCCATTCGTTCCCTAGGCTTTCTTACCTTGTTTATCTCACTCCAAAATTTTTTCTTGTTTTCAGCAAAATTTCTTGACAGAGCCTCTCCCATTCTTTCATCTGCTCTTCTTTTGCACTCTCTCACCACTCTCTTCACCTTTCTTTTACTCTCCATATACTCTGCTCTTCTATTAACACTTCTGTTTTGTAAAAACCTCTCATAAGCTACCATTTTCTCTTTTTATCACACCCTTTACTTCTTCATTCCACCACTCACTCCTCTTTCCTCCTGCACCCACCCTCCTATAGCCACAAACTTCTGCCCCACATTCTAATACTGCATTTTTAAAACTATCCCAACTTTCTTCAACCCCCCCACTACTCATACTTGCACTAGCCCACCTTTCTGCCAATAGTTGCTTATATCTCACCCTAACTTCCTCCTCCCTTAGTTTATACACTTTTACCTCTCTCTTACTTGCTGTTACCATTTTCTTTTTGTCCCATCTACCTTTTACTCTAACTGTAGCTACAACTAAATAATGATCCGATATATCCGTTGCCCCTCTATAAACTTGTACATCCTGAAGCCTACCCATCAACCTTTTATCCACCAATACATAATCTAACAAACTACTTTCCTTACGTGCTATATCATACCTTGTATATTTATATATCCTCTTTTTCATAAAATATGTATTACTTATTACTAAACCTCTTTCTACACATAGCTCAATTAATGGTTCCCCATTTACATTTACCCCTTGCACCCCAAATTTATCTACTACTCCCTCCACAACATTTTTACCCACTTTAGCATTAAGATCCCCAACCACAATTACTCTCTCACTTGGTTCAAAACTCCCCACACACTCACTCAACATTTCCCAAAATCTCTCTCTCTCCTCTACACTTCTCTCTTCCCCAGGTGCATAAACACTTAGTATAACCCACTTTTCACATCCAACCTTTATTTTACTCCACATAATTCTTGAATTTATACATTTATATTCCCTCTTTACCTTCCATAACTGATTATTCAACATTATTGCCACTCCTTCTTTAGCTCTAACTCTATTTGAAACCCCTGACCTAATCCCATTTATTTATCCCCACTGAAACTCTCCTACCCCCTTCACCATTGTCTCACTTAAAGCCAGGACATCCAGCTTCTTTTCATTCATAACATCTACAATCATCTCTTTCTTATCATTCGCACAACATCCACGCACATTCAAACATCCCACTTTGACGGTTTTCTTCTTTTTCTTTTTAGTAAATCTATACAGGAAAAGGGGTTACTAGCCCATTGTTCCCGGCATCTTAGTTGACTTTTACAACACGCATGGCTTACGGAGGAAAGATTCTTATTCCACTTCCCCATGGATATGAAAGAAAAAGCAATAAGACCAAGAACTATTAAGATAAAATCAAAGAAAACTCAGATGAGTGTGTATACATAAACGTGTACATGTATGTGTAGCGTGACATAAATGTAAGTAGAAGTAGCAAGACGTACCTGAAATCTTGCATGTTTATGAGACAGAAAAAAAGATACCAGCAATCCTACCATCATGTAAAACAAATACAGGCTTTCGTTTTACACTCACTTGGCAGGACGGTAGTACCTCCCTGGGTGGTTGCTGACTACCAACCTACTACCTATAATATAGTAATACAGTGGACCCCTGAGTTTCGGTCACCTCGGAAATCGAAGAATTATGTAAGTTTAATATTGTAAGTGCTTTTGTATGTGTATTTTTGGGGGTCTGAAAGGACTAATCTAATTTACATTTTTCATTAAGGGAACAAATTCGTTCGGTAATGGCACTTGAACAGCCTTCTGGAATGAATTATGACCGAAACTCGGGAGTCCACTGTATATACAGGAGAAGGGGTTACTAGCCCCTTGCTCCCGGCATTTTAGTCACCTCTTACGACATGCATGGCTTACGGAGGAAGAATTCTGTTCCACTTCCCCATGGAGATAAGAGGAAATAAGAACAAGAACTAGTAAGAAAATAGAAGAAAACCCAGAGGGGTGTGTATATATATGCTTGTACATGAATGTGTAGTGTGACCTAAGTGTAAGTAGAAGTAGCAAGATGTACCTGAAATCTTGCATGTTTATGAGACAGAAAAAAGACACCAGCAATCCTACCATCATGTAAAACAATTACAGGCTTTCGTTTTACACTCACTTGGCAGGACGGTAGTACCTCTTTATGCGGTTGCTGTCTACCAACCTACTACCTCCTGCACTGGCATTATTTATATAATTAATACAATGCAGTAGTTTGCATACCGGTAAATTTTATATGTTTTGTGTAAATAAAAATTCAAAATGGAGAGGACTGGGGACATAACTAATGAACAGAGAAAATGTTGTTTTAGTTCCAGGAAGATCTATACTTTTTATTTTTTAATTTTGTATGAAATTGGCCAAATTACTGACTTCTGATCACTGTTGGGCAGTTGAAATAGTTAAATATAGTTTCTTGTACAGAAGGGCCCCATTTTATGTTGCTTCGCTAGTACCTACATTTCAAATTATGCCCCAAAATTTTGTTTTTATGGCTCCTGATTTGCTATTTTGGCATCTGCAAGCCAAACACTTCATTTACATCCTCTGTGAGCTCTGTCTCTTGATTCTGTTCATAAACTTTCCAAAGTTTCAAGTATTTAAAGTTATTAGTTAAATATAGTTTCTTGTACAGAAGGGCCCCATTTTATGTTGCTTCGCTAGTACCTACATTTCAAATTATGCCCCAAAATTTTGTTTTTATGGCTCCTGATTTGCTATTTTGGCATCTGCAAGCCAAACACTTCATTTACATCCTCTGTGAGCTCTGTCTCTTGATTCTGTTCAGAAACTTTCCAAAGTTTCAAGTATTTAAAGTTATTAGATAGACTATTTTTAGGTTACAATGGCATCTGAGGGTAGCTGTGATATAGTATTCAAATTCACCACTCACTGTATAAGCTAAGGACAAAAATATTTTAAGGTAAATAATGTGTATACTGTACATTCATTTTACTTTCATATAATTTTTTTAAGTCTTCCTCTGTTGCATACTTAACCCTTTCACTGTCGAGACCCCTGCTTGCAAACTTGCTCTGTGTCGAAAAATTAAAAAAAAAAATATTTTTTCTTATATGATATGATAATCTTTTCTTGATGGTAATGAAGCCAGAAGTACGAAATTTGATGGAAAACTTACGGAATTACGCTCTTGCAAAGTTAGCGGTCTTGGCGATATTTATGCATTGTCGATTTTTGCCCAATTTGAGCCCTATTTTCAGCCAATTCCATTGTTCCAGTCAACCAAACTCATAGCTATTTTGCTAAAACTCCTTTTGTTCTATCAATTGAGTACAAGAAATTGCCCATTTACCTATTTCAACTACCCAATAAAGTGATCAGAAATTGGTAATTTGGCCAATTTCATGCAAAATTCAAGGAAGGCCAATTTCAAAATAGGGTTGAGAATTAACAATGCAAACATTCCTAGCACTAAAATAAAATTTTCTCTGTTCATTAGTCACATCTCCATGTCCCTCTTATATTACGCTTGCTTTCCATTTTGAATTTTTATTCGCACAAAAAATAGAAGATTTGCTGTTATGCAGACTACTGCATTATTGTAAAAATGGTATAAATAATGTCAGTGCATTTGTGAAAGCATATTAGACCCACCAGTTGATGTGTATTGGATGCTTAACGTGATTTGTTTACTCTTGAACATCGGCAAAAAGCGAACATTTCCGCTAATTTGAGCTGAATTTCAAGGTTCTTTAATCTGTAAACCATTCAATATAATCTCTATTTCTGTAATATATCTTCCATTCTATCAAATGAGACCAAGAAAATGAGAATACAACCATAAATACCATATGAAAATACACCGCAAAGTTGCTGTTTTAAACCAAAAACACAGTCACATTTTTTTTTTCATTATTCACTGCATGCTACAGGATTTTTTATACTGTGGACACTGACCACTCAGATCCATTCTCTCATGTGTAGGCCTACCAGCTATCTCCCGCAAGATTTTAAGCCGCTAGAATTTTGGCGTAGTATTACGGGACCGACACTGGCTTGCATGCTGCAATATTACGGGATCGACAGTGAAAGGGTTAATATACGACAGTGTAAACATGTTGTTAGGCCTTTATATCTATTTAAAAGTGAAAAAAAGGTTATTCACTTAACCCTTTCAGGGTTATTGACGTACTAGTACGGCTTACGCCCTGGGGTTATTGACGTACTAGTACGCATAAATTCTAACACCCTCAAATCAAGCAGAAACAGGCTGTTAGGCCTAGATGTGATAGAATGGGTCTGTGCGGTCAGTGTGCGCAGTATAAAAAAATTCCTGCACCACACAGTGCATAATGAGGAAAAAAAAACTCTGACCGTGTTTTTGGTTTAAAACAGCGACTTTGCAGTCTATTTTCGTATGGTATTTATTGATGTATTCTCGTTTTCTTGGTCTCATTTGATAGACTGGAAGATATATTACAAAAATAGAGATGATTTTGATTGGTTTGGCAAAGACAAGTACCTTGAAATTGAGCTCAAAGTAGCGAAAATGTTCGATTTTTGACGATGTTCAAGAGTAAACAAATCACACCATGCGTCCAATACACATCAACTGGCGAGTCTAATATTCATGCACAAGTGCTCTGATATTGTTTATACCATTTTTACAATGATGCAGTTGTATACATAACAGTAAATCTTCTATTTTTTTGTGAGAATAAAAATTCAAAATGATAAGCAAAAGTAATGTAAGAGGGGCCTGGAAACGTGACTAATGAACAGAGAATATGTTATTTTAGTGCCAGGAATGTCTGCCTTGTTTATTCTGGACCCTATTTTGAAATTGGCATCGTTTGAAATTTGTGTGAAATTGGCCAAATTGCCATTTTCTGACCACTATTTTGGGTAGTTGTAATTGGTAAATAGGCGGTTTCTTGTACTCAATCGATTGACGAAATGGAGTTCTAGCAAAATAGCTATAATTTTAGTAGACTGAAACATTGGAATTTGCCGAAAATAGGGCTCAAAGTGGGCGAAATCGCCGATGCGTAAATGTCATCCATACTGATAACTTCGCGAAAGCATAATTCCGTTAGTTTTCGATCAAATTTCATATTTTTTGTGGCATTATGATCGGAAAAAGATTCTCTATCATTCCATAATATTTTTTTTTTTTTAAATTCTTGGACCCTGAGAACGAGTTTCGGAGACCCCCCTTGGACAATGAAAGGGTTAAGACTCCACTTATTCAGCTCTGGAATATAAAGAGTATCCAGAGGCCTCTATGGATCTAAGAAAAGCATTTGAGACCAAACCACAATATCTTGCTGTTGAAACTAGAGCATTTTTTTTATCAGAGGACATCCTCTCATTTATTTATTTATTTTTTTTAAGTCCTACTCCTCTTGACAGACATTAACATGTGACAAATCAATGATGCTACCTCAACACAAACTATATGGTGGGATTGAGAGACATCGCCACATAGTACTACAGTTGTTGAATGTTTATGGCATTTAATCTTGTAGACTCATATACAGTGGTACCTCGGTTTACGATGGTCCCCAAACTCGCCCTTTTATGTAAGTTTATTTTTTTAAATGCTTTTGTAAGTGTATTTTTGGGGGTCTAAAAGGACTAGTCTATTTTACATTATTCCTTATGGGGATAAATTCGTTTGGTAATGGCACTTGAACAGCATTCTGGAACGAAAAAATATTGTTAACTGAGGTACCACTGTATTTCATTTTTTTTTTTTTTGCTAATATTTGTAATCTAATTGTTTGTTACTTTACAGATGTATACGTCTAAGATCTGAAGGAATGGAAGTTCCACTCTATACAGATGAAGACCACAATCACTATGTTGATCTGTATTTTGTTCTGCTGTATAAATTTAATCGCAAAGCTTTTTTAGATGAGGCAAGTATTTGTATGTTACATTTAAACTGTTTAGTGTTTGGGTTGGTATTTAGATAGTTATGTATACATTTGGGCGATGTTTTGTTTCCATATTGTCTGCTTCACTTGAGGGCATTAAAGTTTATAACAATTGAATGGTACCAAACAGTTTTGTGGAAATTTCTTAGTTGTATTATTAGTATTGGGTTAGCTTAAGGGGTTTGGGCAGTTACAGGCCCAACCTCCAGACTTTTTGTTTATTAATTCTTTTTATAAAAGCACCACTGAAAGAAGCCCTTGGTATGTTGATGCCTTGGCAACATTTTTAACCCTTAAACTGTCGAAACGTAGATCTATGTTAGTACTGCTAGCGCTCCAAATGTAGATCAACGTTTTATTTTTCCTGCCTGAAAATTTGGGACGATTGGCCTGAGATGCCTGGTCAATATAGAATGAGTCTTAACACTCGGTGTGCACAGCATTAAAAAAATCTGGGACCACTTAGTACCCTGTGGGAGATCCCGTTCAATTGAGCACCAGCTAGAGCAAATAGCGTGGCAAACACCAGGGATTCACTGATGTCATGTATTAACACTCCCCTTTTAAAAGGAAAGTGGCATTGACCTAGAGTTTAGTGGCTTTGAAATGGATGTGGCCACAAGTGGTTGAGGAAATATCTAAAACGTTGATAATAACCCATGTGCAACATCTATTCATTTTTTATACCACTGGTAGTGTCATCTTGCCATAATGTCCTATAACCTATGCCTTAAGTAAAGAGAAACTATTCTGGAACATGTGTAATACTAATTTGGCTGGTTGGCCTGGCTGGTTGGCTGGTTGGCCTGGCTGGCTGGCCTGGCTGGCCTGGCTGGCTGGCTGGCTGGCTGGCTGACTGGCCTGGCTGGCTTGGCTGGGCTGGGTTGCCTGGGCTGGCGGGCTGGGCTGGCTGCCTGGCTGGGCTGGCTGTGGCCTGGCTGGCTTGGCTGGTGTGGGCTGGCCTGGTAGGCCTGGGCTGGGCTGGGCTGGCTGGCCTGGGCTGGCTGGCTAGTTGGCTGCCTGGGCTTGGCCTGGCTGGCCGGCTGGGCTGGGCTGGGCTGGGCTGGCCTGGCCTGGCTGGATGGCTGAGACCTATAAATACTTTTTATATATTTCTAGACAATAATAAATGACCAAGGCAGGTGATAATGTTCATCTGTCAGTGTGTTTGCGACTATTTGAGTACTATTTCAGTACCTAATATTAGTGTCAGAACAAAGATTTTGGCTCTGAAATCAGAAGAACTACTATAAACTGTAATTATCAGAACATAAAAATTATTTAAATTAAAATAAAAACGAGAAAAAAGGTATATCAGCAACTCTTCTGCAAGCTGCAGAACTCGATGATGCCGTGAGGTGATCACCCAACACCAACTTCGCGGTCTTATATCTCAGTAAGTACTGGTTCTAAAAAAAATTTTTTGGGTTTATTGCACAGAGAAAATTGCCCTATTTAATTTAAGAAAAATTCCAAATATTCGGAGCACTGGCAGTGAAAACGTAGATCTATGTTTAGACAGTTTAAGGGTTAATGAAGATTGCATGAAAAAATAAAAAAGCAAAAAATAATTAATTTCTAAAACATGCCAAACTTTTATTTCTCAGCTTTCAAGCAAGAGTTATATTTCCTCTAGTGTTAAATGATGTTCTGGTTAGTGTAAATTTTTTTTTAAAACTTACACCTATCCTATGTATTTGGTTCTCCAATTATTTTTGATGTGCAGCGCTGCATAGTCTACACAGACTTGGTGCATTATAAAACCAACTACATCAAAATAACACAACAGCAATAATAAATAAAAATTAAAATAATGAATCAGTGACAAAACAATAGAATAATAAAACTAAAAATAGTTTAAAAACATGCGGGATAACAGGTATATCTTGCTACTTACACTTAGGTCACACTACACATGCATGTACACACACACATATATATATACATACACCCATCCGGGTTTTCTTCTATTTTCTTAATAGTTCTTGTTTGTCTTTATTTCCTCTTATTTCAGTGGGGAAGTGGAAAAGAATTCTTCCTCTGTAAGCCCTGTATGTTATAAGAGGCGACTGAAATGCCAGGAGCAAGGGGCTAGTAACTCCCCCTCTCCTGTATAAATTACTAATTTTAAAAATAAAAACTTGTGTTTTTCTTTTTTACGTCACCCTGCATCAGTGGGATATGGCCGGTTCATTGAAAAAAAAAATAGTTTAATAAAATAATGAAGTGGTAGCAAAAGAGTTACAAAATAAAACAGCAATGATAACAGCAGCAGCAGCAGCAGCAGCACTGCTGCTGCTGCTGCTGCTACTGCTGCTACTGTATGTGTCAATGATGAGCTGGTTGGTCATGTTTCCACTTCATCTACTGAAGTCTTTACAGAGTACTTAGACTTGCTGTAACTATTACTTAAATCTGGCAAATGCAAGGTATCTACCCAAATCAATCTGCTGGCTCTGCACATACTGTAGCACATGCTTCATTCTGATTCCCATTCACTGTCTTTCCTTCCATGTCCGTTGTGGTGACGAGACTTCTGTGCTACCAGCGTTGGGTAACTCAACACACATTTAGCATAGCTAAAAAGTATCCCAATTGTAAATCTGAAATATGTATAGACATTTGATAGTAATATACAAATTTATTGGCACACTTGTAGATTACGGCTCTACTAGATGTGAATGAGGGCGTGAACCTGGTGAGAAGACTTATCGCTAAACAGGATAAGGCAAAGGTCTGGAAAAATCGCCTAAAGACTGCAGACCTTGCTATTCAAATCTTCTTGGCTAAGACAATTGTCAAGACATGCACCCATGACTTTTGGTATGTAGAATATTTTGATTAACTTTATTGGACAAGTGGAATATAGAAAATAGGACTGAAGAATGCTTTAAGGTTTTAAGTAGCATTTTTCTTGTGTACTGTTGAATCTGGTGGCAGGCTTACCATTAAATGGTGTTCAGGATAAGTGAAGAAAAACAATCATTCCTCTTAAAGGAAGATCACATATTAACATTAAAACTTAGTCATTGTTATCATCATAATAATTTTAAGGTATAGATTAATTATAAATGTGGCTAAAAACTAGGTAATAAAATTCTTATTTTACGTCATCTCCAGGTGTGTTTTTCATGAGTGGTGTGGTGTACAGGAAGCAGCAGCTGTTGCGGATGATTTGCTGAGTCAAATGATCCACAAGTACATGCAACTTGCTGAATCATCTCTGCATATATATAAGATGAGCTCCATATTATATATGAAGGTACTGATCAATATTTAATACATTTTTGCTTATTTAAAACTATAGCATCTCTCTAGCATTACTAAATATTTTTTTTCTTATTTTTTATTTTTTATATAGTGCTTTGATAATTTTATTTTTGTTGTATAAAATATAGTTTTTGAAGTATGAAACATGACTGTAGTCTGGTCCCGTGAGTCACCATTGGAATCCTCCCACCAGTTTTTGGAATCTTGGCAAAGGCTACTAAAGACTTAGAGAAGGTGCTCAAACTACAAATTCTGAGATAGGAAACTTTTATTCTTTAACATCGATGACTTTTATTTTTAAAAATTTGCTAGATGGTTTCAATAGGCTAGATGCAAGTAGACGATATACAAGGCCAAAAAAACTGTTTTCGGAAGTAGGGATTGGCTTATGCTCATCACCCTGCTAGCCAGAATTTCTGACATGCACATCATGAATATACATGGGAAATACTTGAGGGTCAGTTCCTTAATCTGCAAACTACCATAACTTATTGGAGTGAAAAATATGGGAGGAGGTGTGAGAAGCAGTGGGCCTATAGGCACAGTTAACAAAAACTTTAATTATCTACTTGTAGCTACAGAAGCAGAGCTATGCTTGTGGTGTCCCATCTTCTTTAATGTGTTCATCATATATATATTTTTTTTTTATACCTTTCTAATGGGTGTAGCACTTAAAAACTCATTCAGTTGGTTTGATTCTTCTACCACTATTTGTAAAGAAGACCTTTCTAGTAGCCTTTTGGTTTCATTTTTTCTTAATTTATATCTGTGGTCTCTTTGTTTTTCCTGTTAAACATGGTAAACAGTTTGTCAGTTAGGCCTCACTTAAAACAGATTAATGGATAATTACCAGCTAATACAGAGGGAAGTATAGAGCAATCAGCTTCAGTGTGTGGTATATTTCTATATACCATAGGGAGGTTTGCTAACCTCCCTGTGATATATAGAAATATCCCTAGTTGGATGAACCTCATTGGTCCAACATGGTTCAGTGGATAACACACTGACCTGTGAGTTTTAACTCCATCCGTTCTGTGATTTATTTTCTGAAATATAATTTTAGATTTTTAATTGCCATTTCTTAAAATAATGTACTTCTGAAAATTTTCAAAATTGTTTTTTAAAGCCTTAAATAAACAGTATTTTATGAGTGTTGGATGTTTTAGTTTCATGTTTAATGTAACTGGAAATTATTCAGAATTTTATTTTCATAATTGATTTCTGCTCCATGGGGAAGTGGAACAGAATTCTTCCTCTGTAAGCCATGCGTTTTGTAAGAGGCAACTAAAATGCCGGAAGCAAGGGGCTAGTAACCATTTCTCTTGTATAAATTGCTAAATTTAAAAAGAGAAACTTTTCTTTTTCTTTTTGGGCCACCTTGCCTCGGTGGGATACAGCCGGTTTGTTGAAAGTTGAAGAATTGGTTTATGATTATACCTTCATTAGCAGTTTGGAGGGACATCTGAACTGTCGTATCTGGATGCCTCTGCGAAGACAGTGATTATGTATGAGTGATGGTGAAAGTGTTGAATTATGAAAGTTTTGTTTTTTCTTTCTTTATGGGTTTTTCTTTCTTTTTGGGTCACCCTGCCTTGGTGGGAAATAGCCGACGTGTTAAAAAAATCTTCATTAGATTACTAAATTTGTAGATGGATTCAGAAAGTTTTTTTTTTTTAATTTGTAAGCCTGAAGGGGGGTGCCTGTAATTAGTAATTAACAATGACATTGGCATCTTGCAGAAATGAAGTTGTTGTTCTTCTTTCAACAATGTGGCCATATTCCACTGAGGCAGGGTGGCCCAAAAGAAAAAACGAAAGTTTCTCCTTTTACAGAGGAAGAATTCTGTTCTACTTCCCCATGGAGATAAGTGGAAATAAACAAGAACAAGAACTAGTAAGAAAATAGAAGAAAACCCAGAGGAATGTGTATACAGTGGTACCCCGACTTATGATGTTATCATTTTACGTTATTTTCGATAACCGATATTTATAACGTAAGAAATTTGACTGTGACTTACGATGTTTGCTTCGTCTAACGACATTCGTACCGGACGTGTCCGCTTGGCGCCCAGCTGAGCGTGCACTCCAGGGAGCGTCAGTGTGCTATTGTTTACAAGTGAGAGCGACCACCCACCCACCCACGCATTCATACCAGTATATTGTCATTATTCCACTGTTTTTAGTGCTTGCAACTGCTAAATAAGCCACCATGGGCCCCAAGAAAGCTCCTAGTGCCAAGCCTGTGGTAAAGAATGTGCAGGGAGTGAAGCATTTATGCAGGGAGTGTAGCATTTATGCAGGGAGTGTAGCATTTATGCAGGGAGTGTAGCATTTATGCAGGGAGTGTAGCAGGCATGCAGGGAGTGTAGCAAAGATGCAGAGAGTGTAGCAGGCATGCAGGGAGTGTAGCAGGCATGCAGGGAGTGTAGCAGGCATGCAGGGAGTGTAGCAAAGATGCAGGGAGTGTAGCAGGGATGCAGGGTGTAGCAGGGATGCAGGGAGTGTAGCAAGGATGCAGGGAGTGTAGCAGGGATGCAGGGAGTGTAGCAAAGATGCAGGGAGTGTAGCAGGGATGCAGGGAGTGTAGCAGGGATGCAGGGAGTGTAGCAGGGATGCAGGGAGTGTAGCAAAGATGCAGGGAGTGTAGCAGGGATGCAGGGAGTGTAGCAGGGATGCAGGGAGTGTAGCAAGGATGCAGGGAGTGTAGCAAGGATGCAGGGAGTGTAGCAAGGATGCAGGGAGTGTAGCAAGGATGCAGGGAGTTTAGTAGGCATGCAGGGAGTGTAGCATTCATGCAGGGAGTGAGCATTCATGCAGGAGTGTAGCATTCATGCAGGAGTGAGCATTCATGCAGGGAGTGTAGCATTCATGCAGGAGTGTAGCATTCATGCAGGGAGTGTAGCATTCATGCAGGGAGTGTAGCATTCATGCAGGGAGTGTAGCATTCATGCAGGGAGTGTAGCATTCATGCAGGGAGTGTAGCATTCATGCGGAGGTAGCATTCAAAGAAAAGGCCAGTAACCCCAGAAAAGAACTTGGTACCTGCAGTGTTAATGGAAGGGATTCCCCTTCCAAGCACTAGCATACTACTCCACCTTCTCCCCTCCTCCCGTCCTCCACACATCAACAACTCTTCAATAAATGTAAGTGACATGTTATTGTACAATATTTACATGTGTATTTAGGTATTCTTTATTAAATTCTGTATTATTTAATGTCAAAAAGTTCTAAAAAATATTTTATTTAACTACTTTTGGAAGTCTTGGACGGATTAAATTTATTTCCATTATTTCTTATGGGGAAAATTGATTCGTGTAACGATTGTTTCGCCTTAAAATATGCCCTCTCTGACGGATTAATATCGTAAGTCGGGGTACCACTGTATATATATATATACAGTGGTCCCCCGAGTAACGTAAAAACTTCATTCCAGAAGCCTGCTCAGGTGCCATTACCGAACGAATTTACTCCCTTAAGGAATAATGTCACGTAGGTTAGTCTATTTCAGACCCCCAAAATTACACTTCCACAAGCACTTACAATATTATACTTACATAATTGTACGATTATAGGTAGTAGGCTGGTAGTCAGCAACCACCCAGGGAGGTACTACCGTCCTGCCAAGTGAGTGTAAAATGAAAGCCTGTATTTGTTTTACATGATGGTAGGATTGCTGGTGTCTTTTTTCTGTCTCATAAACATGCAAGATTTCAGGTACGTCTTGCTACTTCTACTTACACTTAGGTCACGCTACGCAAACATGTACACGTTTATGTATACACACTCATCTGAGTTTTCTTTGATTTTATCTTAATAGTTCTTGTTCTTATTGCTTTTCCTTTCATATCCATGGGGAAGTGGAATAAGAATCTTTCCTCCGTAAGCCACGCGTGTTGTAAAAGTCAACTAAAATGCCGGGAACAATGGGCTAGTAACCCCTTTTCCTGTATAGCTTACTAAAAAGAAAAAGAAGAAAACCGTCAAAGTGGGATGTTTGAATGTGCGTGGATGTTGTGTGAATGATAAGAAAGAGATGATTGTAGATGTTATGAATGAAAAGAAGCTGGATGTCCTGGCTTTAAGTGAGACAAAGCTGAAGGGGGTAGGAGAGTTTCAGTGGGGAGAAATAAATGGGATTAGGTCAGGGGTTTCAAATAGAGTTAGAGCTAAAGAAGGAGTGGCAATAATGTTGAATAGTCAGTTATGGCAGGTAAAGAGGGAACATAAATGTATAAATTCAAGGATTATGTGGAGTAAAATAAAGGTTGGATGTGAAAAGTGGGTTATAGTAAGTGTTTATGCACCTGGAGAAGAGAGAAGTATAGAGGAGAGAGAGAGAGATTTTGGGAAATGTTGAGTGAGTGTGTGGGGAGTTTTGAACCAAGTGAGAGAGTAATTGTGGTTGGGGATCTTAATGCTAAAGTGGGTAAAAATATTGTGGAGGGAGTAGTAGGTAAATTTGGGGTGCAAGGGGTAAATGTAAATGGGGAACCATTAATTGAGCTATGTGTAGAAAGAGGTTTGGTACGTAATAAGTAATACATATTTTATGAAAAAGAGGATAAATAAATATACAAGGTATGATATAGGACATAAGGAAAGTAGTTTGTTGGATTATGTATTGGTGGATAAAAGGTTGATGGGTAGGCTTCAGGATGTACATGTTTATAGAGGGGCAACGGATATATCGGATCATTATTTGGTTGTAGCTACAGTTAGAGTAAAAGGTAGATGGGACAAAAAGAAAATGGTAACAGCAAGTAAGAGAGAGGTAAAAGTGTATAAACTAAGGGAGGAGGAAGTTAGGGTGAGATATAAGCAACTATTGGCAGAAAGGTGGGCTAGTGCAAGTATGAGTAGTGGGGGGGTTGAAGAGAGTTGGGATAGTTTTAAAAATGCAGTATTAGAATGTGGGGCAGACGTTTGTGGCTATAGGAGGGTGGGTGCAGGAGGAAAGAGGAGTGAGTGGTGGAATGAAGAAGTAAAGGGAGTGATAAAAGAGAAAAAGGTAGCTTATGAGAGGTTTTTACAAAACAGAAGTGTTAATAGAAGAGCAGAGTATATGGAGAGTAAAAGAAAGGTGAAGAGAGGGGTGAGAGAGTGCAAAAGAAGAGCGGATGAAAGAATGGGACAGGCTGTCAAGAAATTTTGCTGAAAACAAGAAAAATTTTTGGAGTGAGATAAACAAGGTAAGAAAGCCTAGGGAACGAATGGATTTGTCAGTTAAAAACAGAGTAGGGGAGTTAGTAGATGGGGAGCTGGAGGTATTGGGTAGATGGCGGGAATATTTTGAGGAACTTTTAAATGTCGATGAAAAAAGGGAGGCGGTAATTTCATGTGCTGGCCAGGGAGGTACAACATCGTTTAGGAGTGAAGAAGAGCAGGATGTGAGTGTGGGGGAGGTGCGTGAGGCATTACGTAGAATGAAAGGGGGTAAAGCAGCTGGAACTGACGGGATCATGACAGAAATTTTAAAAGCAGGGGATGATATAGTGCTGGAGTGGTTGGTATTTTTGTTTAATAAATGTATGAAAGAGGGGAAGGTACCTAGGGATTGGCAAAGAGCATGTATAGTTCCTTTATATAAAGGGAAGGGGGATAAAAGAGAGTGTAAAAATTATAGGGGAATAATTTTACTGAGTATACCAGATAAAGTGTATGGCAGGGTTATTATTGAAAGAATTAGAGGTAATACACACACAACCCGCACATATAAAAGAGAGGAGCTAACGACGACGTTTCGGCCCGACTTGGACCATTTACAAAGTCACACTAACACACAGAGACAGAGGAAGGGTATTTATAGGCAGGCAGACAGGGGAGGGTACAAGAGAGTGGGGTAATGATGGAGTAAGTAGTGGAAGTAGTAGTAGTAGTAATAGTAGTAGAGGAGACAGTCATATGGGAAGGAGCACTGCAATGAGGCTAGCGGCCCGCAAGGGTGGGACGAGAGGGAAGAAAGGCGAAAAAAAATGAAGGACAAATACAAGGCAAAAGAGAAGAAAGAAAGGAAAACCCATAGGAGAAAAAAGGAGAAGGGGGAAGAGAAGAAAGGGAAGGAATCAGGTTAAGTCACGGGTGTTCTGAAGTTTAGAGCATTTAACAATGTAATGAGAGAGGAAAGCATCAACAGAGACAAAGCCAGGGCTAAGATTCATACAGGGAAAGTTGTGTATAAGGGAGGATTCAACCAGGCGGCGACTAAGAAAGTTGGATGTAGGGTAGACAGTTTTAGCAGAAGACCAATCAATAGGATGACTGTGATCTCTGACATGACAGAAAAGAGCATTATTAGTGTCGGCAAGCCTAACACTATTTTTGTGCTCCTTGAGTCTGTCAGAAAGAGATCGGCCAGTTTCTCCGAAGTACTGAAGAGGACAGGAGGAGCAAGAAATAGAGTAGACACCAGGAGAATCTGTGGAGGGAGGGGAAGTATGAACTAGATTAGTTCGAAGAGTGTTAGTCTGACGAAAGGTAAGTTTGATGTCTAAGAAACGGAGAGAGTTGCTGAGATTAGAGAGACCAGAGATGTAGGGAAGGCAGAGGACTGGAGAGTTTTCAGGAGTAGAGGGTTTAGGAGAGAAGAAAGTCCGTTTAGCACGAGAGAAAGCAGAGTCTATGAAATGGGAAGGGTAGCCCAGGCAGGAAAATGAATTATGAAGAGTGGAAATTTCTGCTTCAAGAAACTGAGGATCACAGATGCGGAGAGCACGGAGAAAGAGGGAGATAAGAACACTCTTCTTGACAGAGGAGGCATGATAAGAGAAGTAATGAATGTACATGCCACTGTGCATAGGCTTGCGGTACACAGAGAAGGCAAAACCTGTAACTGAGCGGTGGACATGAACATCAAGGAAAGGAAGCAAAGAATTAGATTCCCAATCAGCTTTAAACTTAATGGAAGGGGCAAGATTATTAAGAGCATCAAGAAAAGGTTGGAAGAGACTTAAGTCATGAGGCCAAAGAGCAAAGATGTCATCTACATAGCGGAGCCAGAGTGAAGGACGTACGTACATCAATAGTGGGAAGAAGGACAGTCTCGAAATATTCCATGTAAAGATTAGCAAGAACAGGAGATAGAGGAGAGCCCATAGCGACACCAAAGGTTTGAGAATAATATTTACCTTGAAAGGAAAAGGAGTTAGAGTCCACGCAAAGTCGGATAAGATCAAGAAAGACATCAGTAGGTATAGGGAGATGAAGTAACCCTTCATTGGCCTTCTCTCCGAGAAAATTAAGGACATCATCCTTATTGTATTGTTCCAGTCACGGTATTGTGCCTTTTTGTTATTTAATTAGAGGTAAGACAGAGAGTAGGATTGCAGATGATCAAGGAGGCTTTAGAGTGGGTAGGGGATGTGTAGATCAAGTGTTTACAGTGAAGCATATATGTGAACAGTATTTAGATAAAGGTACAGAAGTTTTCATTACATTTATGGATTTAGAAAAGGCATATGATAAGAGTGGATAGGGGAGCAATGTGGCAAATGTTGCAAGTGTATGGAATAGGTAGTAAGTTGCTGAAGGCTGTAAAGAGTTTTTATGAGGATAGTGAGGCTCAGGTTAGGGTGTGTAGGGGAGAGGGAGATTACTTCCCGGTAAAAGTAGGTCTTAGACAGGGCTGTGTAATGTCACCATGGTTGTTTAATATATTTATAGATGGGGTTGTAAAAGAAGTAAATGCTAGGGTGTTGGGGAGAGGGATGGGATTAAATTATGGGGAATTTAATGCAAAATGGGAGTTGACACAGTTACTTTTTGCTGATGATACTGTGCTTATGGGAGATTCTAAAGAAAAGTTGCAAAGGTTAGTGGACGAGTTTGGGAGAGTGTGTAAAGGTAGAAAGTTGAAAGTGAACATAGATAAGAGTAAGATGATGAGGGTATCAAACGATTTAAATAAAGAAAAATTGGATATCACATTGGAGAGAGGGATTATGGAAGAAGTAAATGTTTTCAGATATTTGGGAGTTGACGTGTCAGCGGATGGGTTTATGAAGGATGAGGTTAACCATAAAATTGATGAAGAAAAAAAAGGTGAGTGGTGCGTTGAGGTATCTGTGGAGACAAAAAACGTTATCCATGGAGGCAAAGAAGGGAATGTACGAAAGTACAGTGGTACCTCGACTTACGATGGTCCCCAAACACACCCTTTTATGTAAGTTTATTTTTTTAAATGCTTTTGTAAGTGTACTTTTAGGGGTCTAAACAGACTAGTCTATTTTACATTATTTCTTAAGGAGATAAATTCGTTTGGTAATGGCACTTGAACAGCATTCTGGAATGAAAAAATATCGTAAGTCGAGGTACCACTGTATAGTGGTACCAACACTCTTATATGGGTGTGAAGCATGGGTTGCAAATACTGCAGCGAGGAGGAGGCTGGAGGCAGTGGAGATGTCCTGTCTAAGGGCAATGTGTGGTGTAAATATTATGCAGAAAATTCGGAATGTGGAAATTAGGAGAAGGTGTGGAGTTACTAAAAGTATTTGTCAGAGGGCTGAAGAGGGGTTGTTGAGGTGGTTTGGTCATTTAGAGAGAATGGATCAAAGTAGAATGACTTGAAGAGCGTATAAATCTGTAGGGGAAGGAAGGCGGGGTAGGGGTCGTCCTAGAAAAGGTTGGAGGGAGGGGTAAAGGAGGTTTTGTGGGCGAGGGGCTTGGACTTCTAGCAAGCATGTGTGAGCGTGTTAGATAAGAGTGAATGGAGACGAATGGTTTTTGGGACCTGACGATCTGTTGGAGTGTGAGCAGGGTAATATTTTGTGAAGGGATTCAGGGAAACCAGTTAATTGATTTAGTTGGACTTGAGTCCTGGAAATGGGAAGTACAATGCCTGCACTTTAAAGGAGGGGTCTGGGATAGTGAGAGCTGGGAGGGACTATTCTCAGCTGTCGTATCTGAGCACCTCTGCAAAGACAGTGATTATGTATTAGTGTGGTGAAAGTGTTGAATGATGATGAAAGTATTTTCTTTTTGGGGATTTTCTTTCTTTTTGGGTCACCCTGCCTCGGTGGGAGACGGCCGACTTGTTGAAAAAATAAAATTGTATGATTTCCGGGGTGTTCGTTACTCAGGGGTCCACTGTATATGCATGTATAGTGTGACCTAAGTGTAAGTAGAAGTAGCAAGACATACCTGAAATTTTGCATGTTAATGAGCAAGAAAAAAGAAACCAGCAATCCTACCATCATGTAAAACAATTACAAGCTTTTGTTTTACACTCACTTGGCAGGACGGTAGTACCTCCCTCGGCGGTTGCTGTCTATGAACCTACTACCTAGGTCTCTCTTACTGTTGCCATTTTCCTTTTGTCTCATCTACCTCTTACTCTAACTGTAGCTACAACTAGATAATGATACGATATATCTGTTGCCCCTCTATAAACATGTACATCCTGAAGCCTACCCATCAACCTTTTATCCACCAATACATAATCAAACAAACTACTTTTAATACGTGCTATATCATATCTTGTATACTTATTTATCCTCTTTTTCATAAAATGTGTTACTTATTACCAAACCTCTTTCTACACATAGTTCAGTTAAAGGCTTCACATTTTCATTTACCCCTGTCATCCTAAATTTACCTACTACTCCCTCCACAACATTTTTACCCACTTTAGCATTGAGATTCCCAACCATAAGTACTCTCTCGCTTGGTTCAAAATTTCCCACGCACTCACTCAATATTTCCCAAAATCTCTCTCTCTCCTCTACACTTCTCTTCTCCAGGGGCATAAACACTTACTATAACCCACTTTTCACATCCAACCCTTATTTTACTCCACATAATCCTTGAATTTATACATTTATATTCCTTCTTTTCCTGCCATAACTTATCCTTCAACATTATTTCTACTCTTTACTTAGCTCTAACTCTATTAGAAACCCCTGACCTAATCCCATTTATTTCTCCCCACTAAAACTCTCCTACTCCCTTCAGATTTGTTTCACTTAGATAGGACATCCAGCTTCTTTTCATTCATAACATCCACAATCATCTCTTTCTTATCATTCGCACTACATCCACACACATTCAAACATTCCACTTTGACGGTTTTCTTCTTTTTCTTTTTAGTAGGCTATACGGGAAAAGGGGTTACTAGCCCATTGCTCCCGGCATTTTAGTTGACTTTTTCATCACACATGGCTTACGGAGGAAAGATTCTTATTCCACTTCCCCATTGATATAAAAGGAAAAGTAATAAAAATAAAAAAATTTTTATTTATTTTTTTATTAACACATAGGCCGTTTCCCACCAAGGCAGGGTGGCCCGACTAAGAAAAACTTTCATCATCGTTCACTCTATCACTGTCTTGTCAGAGGTGTGCTTACACTACAGCTACAAAACTGCAACATTAACACCTCTCCTTCAGAGTGCCGGCACTGTACTTCCCATCTCCAGGAATCAAGTCCGGCCTGCCGGTTTAAATGAAACCCTTCATAAAGTTACCTTGCCTACACTCCAACAGCACATCAAGTTCTAAAAACCATTTGTCTCCATTCGCTTGTATCTAACACGCTCACACACGCTTGCTGAAAGTCCAAGCCTCTTGCACACAAAACCTCCTTTACCCCGTCTCTCCAACCATTTCTAGGCCGACCCCTACCCCGCCTTACCTCCACTACAGATTTATACACTCTTGAAGTCATTCTATTTTGTTCCATCCTCTCTATATGTCCAAACCATCTCAATAACCCCTCCTCAGCTCTCTGGATAATAGTTTTGGTAATCCCACACCTCCTAATCTCCAATCTATGGATTCTCTGCATTATATTGACACCACACATTGCCCTCAGACATGACATCTCCACTGCCTCCAGTCTTCTCCTTGTTGCAACATTCACAACCCATGTCTCACACCCATACAAGAGTGTTGGTATAACTATACTCTCATACATTCCCCTCTTTGCTTTCATGGGTAAAGTTCTCTGTCTCCACAAGCTCCTCAGTGCACCACTCACCTTTTTTCCACTTGTTAATTCTATGATTCACCTCATCCTTCATATACCCATCTGCTGACACATCCACTCCCAAATATCTGAACACATTCACCTCCTCCATACTCTCTCCCTCCAATCTAGTATCCAATCTTCCGTTATCTAATTTTTTTGTTATCCTCATCATCTTACTCTTTCCTATATTCACTTTTAATTTCCTTCTTTTACATACCCTACCAAACTCGTCCACCAACGTCTGCAACTTCTCTTCAGAATCCCCCAAAAGCACAGTGTCATCAGCAAAGAGCAACTGTGACAACTCCCACTTTGTGTTACATTCTTTATCTTTTAACCCCACACATCTTGCCAACACCCGAGCATTCACTTCTCTTACAACTCTATCTATAAATATATTGAACAACCACGGTGACATCACACATCCCTGTCTAAGGCCTACTTTTACTGGGAAATAATCTCCCTCTCGCCTACATACTCTAACCTGAGCCTCACTATCCTCGTAAAAACTTTTCACTGCTTTCAATAACCTACCTCCTTTTCCATACATTTGCAACATCTGCCACTTTGCCCCCTATCCACCCTATCATATGCCTTTTCCAAATCCATATGTTTCACTGCAAACACTTGGTCTACACACCCCCTACCCTTCCTAAAGCCTGCTCTATGTCTTACTCCTAATTCTTTCAATAATAACTCTACCATACACTTTACCAGGTATACCCAAAAGACTTCTTTCTTCTTCTTTCAACACGTCTACCATTTTCCACTGAAGCTGGGTGGCCCAAAAGGAAAAACGAAAGTTTCTCCTTTTACATTTAGTAATATATACAGGAGAAGGGGTTACTAGCCCCTTGCTCCCGGCATTTTAGTCGCCTCTTACGACACGCATGGCTTACGGAGGAAGAATTCTGTTCCACTTCCCCATGGAGAAGAGGAAATAAGAACTAGTAAGAAAATATAAGAAAACCAAGAGGGGTGTGCATATATATATGCTTGTACATGAATGTGTAGTGTGACCAAAGTGTAAGTAGAAGTAACAAGACATACCTGAAATCTTGCATGTTTATGAGACAGAAAAGAGACACCAGCAATCCTACCATCATGTAAAACAATTACAGGCTTTCGTTTTACACTCACTTGGCAGGATGGTAGTACCTCCCTGGGTGGTACTACTACCTAAAACTCAACAGACTTCTTCCCCTATAATTTTTACACTCTCTTTTGTTCCCTTTGCCTTTATACAAAGGAACTATGCATGCTCTTTGCCAATCCCTAGGTACCTTACCCTCTTCCATACATTTATTAAATAAAAACACTAACCACTCTAAAACTATATCCCCACCTGCCTTTAACATTTCTATCTTTATCCCATCAATCCCAGCTGCTTTACCCCCTTTGATTCTACTCGCTGCCTCACGAACTTCCCCCACACTCACAACTGGTTCTTCCTCACTCCTATAAGATGTTATTCCTCCTTGCTCTATACACGAAATCACAGCTTCCCTATCTTCATCAACATTTAACAATTCCTCAAAATATTCCCTCCATCTTCCAAATACCTCTAACTCTCCATTTAATAACTCCTCTCCTATTTTTAACTGACAAATCCATTCTTTCCCTAGGCTTTTTCAACTTATTAATCTCACTCCAAAACGTTTTCTTATTTTCAACAAAATTTGTTGATAACATCTCACTCACCCTCTCATTTGCTCTCTTACATTGCTTCACCACTTTCTTAACCTCTCTTTTTCTCTCCATATACTCCTCCCTCCTTACATCACTTTTACTTTGTAAAAACCTCTCATATGCTAACTTTTTCTCTTACTATCTTTACATTATCATTCCACCAATCACTTTTCTTCCCTCCCGCACCCACTTTCCTATAACCACAAACTTCTGCTGAACGCACTAACACTATATTCTTAAACTTACCTCATACTTCTTCTACCCCACTGCCTATACTCTTACTAGCCCCTCTGTCCTCCAAAAGTTGTTTATATCACCCTAACCGCCTCCTCCTTTAGTTTATAAATCTTCACTTCTCTCTCTTACTTGCTGTTTCCATTCTCCTTGTATCCCATCTACCTTTTACTCTCACTGTAGCTACAACTAAAAAGTGATCTGATATATCTGTGGCCCCTCTATAAACATGTGCATCCTCATGTCTACCTAACAGTCTTTTTATCTACCAATATGTAGTCCAACAAACTACTGTGATTTCGCCCTACATCATATCTTGTATACTTATTTATCCTCTTTTTCTTAAAATATGTGTTACCTATAACCAAACCCCTTTCTATACAAAGTTCAGTCAAATGCTCCCCATTATCATTTACACCTGGTACCCCAAACTTACCTACCACACCCTCTTTAAAGGCTTCTCCTACTTTAGCATTTAGGTCCCCTACCACGATTACTCTCTCACTTGGCTCAAAAGTTCCTACACACTCGCTTAACATCTCCCAAAATCTCTCTCTCTCCTCTTCACTCCTCTCTTCTCCAGGTGCATACGCACTTATTATGACCCACTTTTCACATCTGACCCTTATTTTAATCCACATAATCCTTGAATTTATACATCTATGTTCCCTCTTCTCTCTCCATAACTGATCCTTCAACATTATTGCTACCCCTTCCTTAGCTCTAACACTCTCAGATACTCCTGACTTAATCGCATTTATTTCTCCCCACTGAAACTCGCCTACCCCCTTCAGCTTTGTTTCGCTTAGGGCTAGGACATTCAACTTCTTTTCATTTATAACATTAGCAATCATCTCTTTCTTATCATCGCACTACATCCACGCACATTCAAACATCCCAATTTTATTAAGTTTTTCTTTATCTTGTTTCTAGTAATTTATGCAGGAGAAGGGGTTACTAGCCCATTGCTCCCAGCATTTAGTCGCTTCTTATGACACGCATAGCTTACGGAGGAAGAATTCTGTTCCACTTCCCCATGGAGATAAGCAGAAATAAACAAGAACAAGAACTAGGAAGAAAAATAGAAGAAAAAACAGAGGGATTTTATTAAGATAAAATCAAAGAAAACTCAGATGAGTATGTATACATAAACTTGTACATGCATGTGTAGTGTGACCTAAGTGTAAGTAGAAGTAGCAAGACGTACCTAAAATCTTGCATGTTTATGAGATGGAAAAAAGATACCAGCACTCCTACCATCATGTAAAACAAATACAGGCTTCCGTTTTACACTCACTCGGCAGTACGGTAGTATACCTCCCTGGGTGATTGCTGTCTACCAGCCTACTACCTCGAACATAGTTACGTATTATAATTTTAAAAATTAAAGAAATATTGGTAATGGCCATGAACTTGAGCTTTAGCATTTGTATCATCATTGGCAAAAATTTTGGTATGATCCCATCTCTAGTGCAGAGCCTTCTAAACCAAACCATAGAAGAGCTGAATTTGGAAGAGTACAAGGTCTGTATCAAATATAACCTTATAAGAAAGCTTGGAAAAATGATAGATGAAATTGAGAAAACTGAAACACAAGACTACATGGAGGAAAAGAGTTTCTGAATTGCTAAAAAAAAAGATCACGAGGAAAATAAACGTTCATATACAAATTGCTAATAAAGTATAGAGCAGAAAAACAAAAGGAACAAAAAGCCATTCAGGAAATTTTGAAAATTACAAAATATTTTTTCACATGTGCAAAATCCAACTCAAAGGTTCATACACCAATGACATCTGAACTACAGTGGTACCTCGACTTACGATGGTCCCCAAACACACCCTTTTATGTAAGTTTATTTTTTTAAATGCTTTTGTAAGTGTAATTTTGGGGGTCTAAACGGACTAGACTATTTTACATAATTTCTTAAGGAGATAAATTCGTTTGGTAATGGCACTTGAACAGCATTCTGGAATGAAAAAATATCGTAAGTCGAGGTACCACTGTATTTGGAATGTCTCAAATTATTTGAAATGTGTACTCTAGAATGGAGAAAAAAAGAGATGTAGTACAGTGGTCCCCTACTTAGTGACCTGTATGCATTTCAGAGAAATTTGTTTGAGATAATTTTATGGTAAATAGACCTGATTTTACCATAGAGACCAATGTTTGTAATTTAAGATTCTTTCTGACACATGGAGTTTTACCTGGAGAGGGTTTTGGGGGGTCAACGCCCCCGCAGCCAGGTCTGAGACCAGGCCTCGTGGTGGATCAGGGTCTGATCAACCAGGCTGTCACTGCTGGCTGCACGCTAACTGACGTACGAACCACACCCTGGCTGGTCAGGTACTGAGTTTAGGTGCTTGTCCAGTGCCTTCTTGAAGACAGCCAGGGGTCTATTGGTAATCCCCCTTATGTATGCTGGGAGGCAGTTGAACAGTCTTCAGCCCCAGACACTTATTGTGTTGTCTCTCAGTGTACTCCCTGCTTTTCATTGGGAGAATGTTGCATCTCCTGCTGAGTCTTCTGCTTTCATAGGGAGTAATTTTCATGTGCAAGTTTGGTACTAATCCCTCTAGGATTTTCCAAGTGTATATTATCATGTATCTCTCTCGCCTGCATTCCAGGGAATACAAATCAAGGGTACTTCAACAGTTCCCAGCAATTTAGGTGCCTTATCGTACTTGTGTGTGCTGTGAAGGTTTGTGCACTCTCCAGGTCAGCAATTTTGCCTGCCTTGAAGGGGGCAGTTAGTGTACAGCAGTATTCCAGCCTAGAGAGGACAAGTGATTTGAAGAGAAAATCATCATGGGCTTGGTATCCCTAGTTTTGAAGGTTCTCATTATCCATCCTATCATTTTCCTAGCAGATGCGGTAGATGCATTGTTGTGGTCTTTGAAGGCGAGATCCTCTGACATTATCACTTCCAGGTCCTTCACATTACTTTTCGCTCTACTGTATGGTTAGAATTTGTCGTATACCCAGATACAGTTTTAATTTCTTTCAAGTTTTCCATATCTGAGTAGTTGAAATTTCTCTTCATTGAACTTCATATTGTTTTGAGTGGCCCATTTGAAGATTTGGTTGATGTCCGCTTAGAGTCTTGCGGTGTTTTCAATGGAGGTCACTGTCATGGCAATCCGGCTGTCATCCGCAAAGGAAGACACAGAGCTATGGTTTACATGTCTGTCTCTGTCAGATATGAGGATGAGGAATAGAATGGGAGAGAGTACGGTAATATTTCGAACCTAATTTAATTTTTTAGCAATAAAATAAAAAATGATATACACTTAGATGAGATGAGTCCTATCTACTGCTGCTGCTGTGAAGTGTGCTACTGTTTCTTTTCTCTCATTCGACCCTGATTATGTCAGTGGAAGGAAGCAGAGGATAGATAAATCTTTGAAGTCTCAATTTGTATATAAACATTATCTCCAGTATCTTTTCATTTTAGCCCTGATGGTGCAAGGGTATATAAATAAATACTTCATGTATTAACTGGTATGCAGGAAGCAGTTAATTTAGTCAAACTGCTAATTAGACATTTGACAATTTTTTTTATTTAAATGGCATGTATTCGGATGGCCCTGTGAACACCAAACATTGATCATAGCAGTGCCACAAGATCAACCCTTCACTTTCTCATATAATTACTATATGTTTCACTTATTATTAATCACCAGCATATTCAACATTTGTATAAATACACCTAGGGTAAGTAAGTGAATGTTATAGGCATGGGAATGAGTAGATAAAAGTAAAATTTTTGGTTACTAGCCTTTGTGTAGTGCCTTTTAGACATTTTTTTCCTTTATAATTTACTATGTGCTAAATGACAAGTATGGCATGCTCATCAAAAGTATCTTGCATTTTTTCAACTGTGTTATAACAAAAAAGTGTTAACAGATTGCATGTTAATCTATGATCTACTGTAGTTTTAATTTTTCTGCTTGGATCTGCAAGTCATGGAGTTCTATGACAAAGTAACAGATGTGTAACAAGAGAGAGAGAGGGTTAGGTGAATTGTAATTTTTTTTTTTTTAGACTTCAGGGTGTTTAATACTATGCCTACCCCTACCCCACAAGAGGCTGGGCCCAAAACTGAAGATTCAGGTGGAAATAATAGGGAACGTTTTCCAGTGGATCAAAGAGTATCTTATGGTAAGGAAGCAAAGAGTGGTTGTCAGGAAAGAAACATCAGAATGGGGAAGAGCAACTAGAAGGGTTCCACAATGATTGGTATTAGGATCAGTACTGTTTCTGATTTATGTGAATGACCTTACAAACTAGATTGATTCAGATATACCCCTGTTTACTGAAGCTTGTCAAAGGTATAATGAGGAAAATAAAAACTGATGACAAGAAAAGGTTCCAAGGGGATTTGGAAAAAAACTTGTTCCTGAGCTAAGGGACATGAGTTATGAGGAGAGGCTAACAGAATTGGACCTAATGATATTGGAGGACAGAAGAAGCAGAGAGGACATAACATAAAATATACTCAGAGGAATTGATAAGGTAGATGGGATAGGCTGTTTGAGAGACGAGAACCAGGAACTTGGGGACACTGTTGGAAGTTAAAGGCACAGATGAGCCGTAGGGATGTTAGGAAGTATTTCTTCAGTCTTAAAGTGGTTAGGAAGTGTATTGATCTTGGTGAGGAAGTGGTAGATATAGGCTCCTTACATGGTCTTAAGAGAATGTACGATAAGGCCCATGAGGCTAACAGTGAGTGAATCTGAAAAGTGGCAAGAGGCAGGGTCAAGATCTGAGAATCAATCCCTGCAACCACAAATAGGCGAGTACTTGTCCCCCCCAATAAAAAGAAGTTGCTGAGCTTATTCTTGCACATGTAGTAATGCACATACATTCTTTTTGTGGTCTTTGATTGCGATAAAGGTTTATATTTGTTGTTTCCCATTAAACCATCTCCTACAATGCTTCTTTTAGTGCCAAAAACAAACTTGTGTTTGGATTTTCGATTTCCCTAATCATGTCCTTAATTTATAATTAATATTGTTTTAATATTTGTATATTCTAGAAGAATTAATGTCACTATCTATTTTGTAATTCTTGTGCAGTAATATCAATTGCATAATAATATTGCATTTAAAATTGAAATTACATGATTATTATTATTTGCAGCTTGGAAACCGGGTGGCTTCACTTGTAACAGGGCTTTTGATTCGTGCTCTGACCATGGACATGAATAGTTTAGAAGCTTTGAAACTAGAGGAGAAAGAAGACAACACTAAGGACGCACATCTGCAGTTGGAGCAGCAGATGGCTGCTGGTTTCATGGATCTAGCGTCTGTCTTTACAAAACATCAGAATGTAGCACGTGAATGTGTTCTCACTGCTTTTAGTCTCCACCCAACAACTGAACGTCTAGTCCTGCTCAACAGCTTTGGAACTGAGTCTTCTAAATCCAGTGCCACTGATGCAGCTTCCAGTGTTCAGCCACACCCTTCTTCATCATCTACTCCTCAGTCCCCTCCCTCTTCTCCTCGCCCCCCTCCTCTCCCTCCTCCTCCACCTTCTCCTCCGCCTCCGCCGCCGCCACCTCATCCCCCTGAAGTTCAACGGGATGATTGCACATTAATGGGGTTATCAGCCATGTGCCTCCAATCTACTCCTTCCACCAGCACCACAGCAGACAGTCTTGACACTTTACATAGCTATGGTGATGTACAACCCACACAATCCACCTCTTGTCTTCAGCCCACCTACCAAGACCTTCATAGAACACAAATTTCTCAAGAACATGCACATAGTCCTGATTTATTTACAGAAATTAAGTCCAGTGCAAGTGACTCGGTCCAAAGTAGTCTTAAATGTGTTGGTGTTGAAGATAGTGTTAATGTTGTTAATATGGAAGTGACTAGTGCCAGTGAAGTACAAGTGACTAATCAGGATGAAAAAGACAGTGAGTGTACAGTAATAGGCCAAAGTTCCCCTCCATTAAATAAGCTAAGAGATCCTCCCCATGATGGCCAGTGTGTAGCACAAATTACTATAGACACAGGACAAACTCAACCAAATTTTTTATCCACTCCAAATTCTCAAATGTCACAAGTAAGTAGTGTAAGTAGTGCTCAAGTAAAGCCAGATGTTTGTTTATTGCAAACCAAAGATGTGATTGTTGGTGATGAGGGTAGTGAAATTAGTGTTCATGTGGAAACTAGAAATAAGGAGGATGTGGATTCTATGGACAAGTTTTACAAAAGTACAGAAAATTTTATTGAACAGTTAAGTCAAGAAACACCGAAGAAGTCCTCACATTTGCGCCTAACTAATCTGTCTGAGACCTTATTGAGCCAGTGTCGAAAGTTTGATGTTTTGACTCATACTAACCAGGTACTAGATGCAGATCAGCTAGGTTTAACAAAAGAACTCTGTGATGATTTGGCAGTGGTGCTAAGTAGTCCCCGTTGGCAAGTTTTGTCATGGATGCGTGATTGGAGTGAACTGAGTAAAATATGTGAACGTTACCTTAATGATGCTGATAGTGCTAAGAACACGACCAAAGAATTAAAGTATCTCAATATTGATTATAGTCAGTTTCAGAACATGCCTTCAGCTGAGATAACAGAATTCACAGGGATAGAGAAAGGGTATGAACATTTTATTGAGCATGAGACTGAAAGTGATTATTCAGATGGGGAATATCGGGGACAAGCTAGAGCTGGTTGCTGCTCATCTGCTGCTGACTCAGACTCTACTGATAATGAAAAACCTCTTAAGAGAGGAAGAGGAAGACCAAAGAAAATTCCTCATAACAGACTCTATGACTCTGATTCTGACTATGATTCAAATGAGAGGAAGGACCCCTCTTGTTATATGCTCTCCATGTCAGAGTCTGATGATTCAGATATTGAAATAAAGTGTAAAACAAGAATACTAAAGCTTAATACAGAGGGTAGCAATATAGTCGAAGGAAAAAGAGTAACAGCTGTTAGTAACCAAGACAGAAGTAAACGAATTCGAATTGATGCTGAAACTGGAAAAGTAAGGCGCGATAGAAACTTATTGAATACCTTACGACTTTTCCGTCATCAGAAATATGGAGTTGAACCCAACGTTGAACCTGATGTCGAACCCGTTATTAAGCCTAAATATGAAGGTGCACATCGATCCGCGGAACTCTTTGCTCCTCCTCTCAGCTCACTTAATCTTAATCCTCGTGTTGTGTTAACTGAACGTGACAAGACTGCAATTGGTCATGAGGTGCAAAGATCAATGACAACAGTTGTGGCAGGGAGGAGTATGGGGCCAGTGCGTACAACTCCATCTAGTCAGTCACGAGGGTCCTGGAGATATGCAGGATCCCTAGTGGCACCCAATCCCACCACTACTACAAGGCCAACAGCATCTATTTCTCTCCCTCGCTCTACGTCAGTTCAGTGTTACCTCCGCACAAAAGATGGCAAGGTACGTGTTGCACCACTTCAAAGAGCATTGCATTTTGGTACTCGTCCACCTAATCCTGGAGGTAACAATAATTACTTAAGAATGATTAATGAACCAACATCTGGCTATGATGACTCATATGCCAAATTTTTGCTTCAGCAAAGCTCTGGGCTTAAGGGAAAAGGATCTAGTGTTACTATAACTAGAAAAAACATGTCACTTAATGCTAGTCTTGATTATCTCAAGAAACAAGGTACAACAGTTACTTATAAGTCTCAGAAATCATCTGCTTTAGCACTAGCCAATGCTCAGAAAACTGTCTTAAATAGAATAATGTCACCAGAAAATGCCATATCAGCTATGAGGGGTCGCACTGCAATCACCATGCCAGTTAGTAATAACCCTCCAAATTTACCACCATCTGATAAGAATAATCCAACAAACATAAATCGTGTTTTACCCAAGGGCACTACTGTTGTTAGAAAACCCAAAACAGATGGTGCAGGACCTAGTGGTCTCAATAATGGTGGCTCAAGTGGTGGAGTTAATACTCGAACAGTGGTTACTCGACCTGGAACATTCTCGGCTGTTGTTGCACGACCTTCTGTCACTATTTCTAGTGCTAACCTTCGTACAGGCAACTCTATGATGGCTGTACGGACAAATACGGGCACCATTCGTACAACATTCTCTCAAGGGGTTGTAGTAACTGGAAACTTGGGAGTGCAACAAGAGTCAGCAGTCAATAGCAGTCCAACACCAACCTCGGTTGTAGTCAGTTCTCCATCAACTACAACAGGAACTGCCCCTGTTGGGCCAGCATCAACATCAGTTTCATTGCCGGCCCCTTTAGTCTCAGCCACGGTGGTAGGGAGTGTCCTCAGCTCCGTTACCAACAGTCTTAGTTCCCCCATGGGGACACTAGGTGGAAATAATGGCAAGCAGCAGCAGCTGCAACAAGCCTGGGATGCTGTTCAGAGTGAAACAATATGTGTTAGTGATACACCACTTACTAATTTGGCAAGTGGTATTGACAGCACTGTTACAATTCCTCAGATCAGCAGCAGCACCAGGGGTGCCACCACCTGCACCACCACCGTGGCTAGCCCTCCGGGGGACATACGAGCAGCAAGCATGTTAGAAACTTTACTTAGAGATCGACCAGTTCCACCCAGCCCTCTCCACACTCAGTCCACTACAGCTATTACCACTATCACTGCTGCTCTACCTCATACACTAACATCTGTTGTAGGTAGCAGTGGAGTTCCTATAGCAGTATCTGGGGAAGGTCAGGTAACGAATGCTGTAATGGGTGCATTAACTAGTACTGGTACCAGCAATGGAAGTGTTGTCATTGCCAGTGGTACAAGCTCCAACAGTGGTGTTATTATGGCAAGTGGTGTAGTTGGAGGAGCAACAGGAAGTGGTGTAGTAGTTGCTAGTGGTGGAATCGTTAGTAGTAGTGGTGTTGGAGGTAACAGTAGCATTGGTGATAATAGTGGAGCAGTCCAACAGGTACTTGTTCCAGGGCAACTTGTTCAAGTACATACAAGTGATGGTTCAACAGGTTTAGGAATTGTGCATTCCTCTTCATTGGACTTGAGATTACCTGCTGGTACAAGGGTAATAAAATCCTGTAGTGGAACAGTAAGGACAACAACGGGTCAGCAACAGCAGGTAACTGGTGTTATCAATCAAGCTGGTGGTCGTCAAGTTAATGTGCTTCACAATGTCAAGATCCTACAAAATGTACAGAACAGACAGATTGTGCGTACAGTTGTAGTACCACATACAGTCGCACTTCAGGGTCTGAATGCTCATCAAGGAGGTCATTTAAAACCTCAAGTTGTGGCTTTAAGTCAAGGAACTAATACATCCTCTGCACCTAGTAGTGCAGAGGGTGGAATGTTGCAGTCCCAAGGTTCTCCTGCCACTGTCAGAGCAAAAATTCCACCCTCCACTATTGTACAGAAAGTTCTAGGGCGGAGTGGTCTTGTCATTCGCACTTTGAGACCGCAAACATCTTCCACTCAAGCAACTGGTGAGACATCATCATTTGAGGAAGGACTTGGAGCAAAATTACAGCAACAGCAGGGTTTAGATGGTGAAAAGAATTCAGGAACCTCTGCCACCAATGTATCAGTTGCACGATTACCTCAGGATGAAGGTCTTGGTGAACGTCTTAGTCACTACTTGAAAACTGCGTTAGTAAGCTCTACAAGTACACAGAGTGTGGGTACTCAGACTCTGACTACAGCTGTCAAACCATCAGCTGGACAATTAGTAAATCAGGTTGCACTGAATCATTTACGAGGAGGTAGTGCAACACTTTCATTGACTGGAGGAGCTCAAGGCATTGCTGGGCAACCTAACACAATCTCTACAAGCCCAACACCACCACAGCAGTCAAGTCTCTCATCTCTTCCTCTTACTCCAACAAATGCTGTTAGCTCTGAAACTCTGGAACAACTAAGAGAATTTGAATCTGTTTTTGAAAAAGTATCAAACAAGTCTGGGAAAGAGGTAACTGATGGTGAAGCTAGTGCTGAGAGCTACTCAAGTGCTACCATGTCATCTGAAGAATCTATGATTGCTGCTCAGCTTTTAAGTATGGCAAATGATGCACCAGCTGTGACCACATCTTCTAATTATGTGTATTCTGTTCCCACAACAGTATATGATGCAGGAGGCACTCGCCTAACAGAGGGAACATACATTACCATTCCAAGTACTACACAAGCGGGAACTCTTATATTAGTAAACCATAGTGGTTCTGGAACAGGGATAGTAACAGTAGCAAGTGGTGTACAGGGTCAACAGCCTCCTACAGCAGCATCACCTGCATTATCTTCTACCTCATCACACTCTTCCATTGCATCTTCACCATCATCCACTTCTAGTAAAAATAAAAAACAACAACCAAAGCCGAAGGTGGTCCCTCCAACTACTCCTCCAGTTGTGGCAAAGCCAAAGACACCACCCCCACCAAAGGCTCCAGCTCCAAAACCAACAGTAGCTAAACCCCAGGTTGAAGAAAGTGATGAAACTAAAGCACGCATTCAAGCAATATTAGAGCAATATAAACAAGATCTTGCTAATACCCCACAGCCTCAACCAGCACCACGCAATAGAAAAAATTGTCCACCTCCTAAAAATGAAGGAAAATCATCAAATAAGAAAAAAAGTCCTGTGAAAAAGGTTGAAGGTGGTGCAGGAAATAGTCCAGCTGTATCAGAAGGCTCCATAGTTGGATGTCCTTCACCTAGCCCTTCTCCAGGGCCAGCAAGTGACAATTCTCTTGGGTTTTCAGGTAATGTGTCAGGGGTACAGGCAGTTCAGTACTCTGCACAAGTTGTAGCTTCACAGGGAAATTCTCCTGCTGGAAGTGCTGTTATTCCTGATGACAAAATCAAAGTTGAAAGTGGCCAAGAGGTAGTTGCAACAGCAACTCCACAAGTATTACAAGGTGTAGTAGTTTCAAATGTTAAAGTGGAAGGTAGTAATCTGTCTAATAGTGCAACCAGCCTCACTCAAGGTTTGGCAGGAGGCAGAGTGGTACAGCTTATTCGCCACGGAGGAAAAGTAACTGCTATCACAACACGTCAGCCTTTGAGCAAGGTAAAAGCTTCTGGTCAGTCTGGTCCACCACCTAATGTTACTATACAGGGGCGTATCAATATGAATGATCTAATGGAAAGTCATATTGCATCCCTGTTGACAGGAGGTTCTAACCTAAGTCAAACACCCACGGTTGTTAGTAAAATTGTTCAACAGCAGCAAATGACTGGTCATCCGGCTGTTCAGCAAGTAGTAGTGCAGACATCTGGAGGTCAGCAGGTATTGCAGCAAGTTGCACTTCAACAGCTTTCTACTACTCAGGCCAAATCACAGCAGCAAAAACAGCAACAAAAGTGTGGTGTGATCCAACAAATCCAAGTTGCTGGAAATGAGGAAGTAATTGGAATTGCATCACCACCACGCACTATACATGTTAATTTGCCGTCCCTGCCAGCTGCTACTCATACCAAGATAACAACCATTACAAATACTATCACAAACTCTGCTACTGTTACCAAGGCCTCTACAGTTACTAATGCATCTCCAGTTACTACATGTATCATTACTAGCACACCTATTATCACTAATGCTTCCACCAGTGTTTCACTTGGCAATACAGCTACTAGCAGTGGGACCTCTGGACCATCCCCTCTCTCAGTAATTCCAAATTCTCCTCTAACACCACAAGCAAACCCTGTCACTTCACCTCCAACTCCACAAGCTATTGCAGCATCTCCTCACACTCCATCACCTGCTACTGAGCTACCTCCCACACCCTCATCTTTTCAGATGGGAGAGGAAAGCAATAGTAGTGAGCAGAGTGTTAATGAAGGCTTGGCTGGACCATTACCACCCTTTTTTACCCTCAAGTCTTTTATAATGCAAAGTCCACAGCAACCATCACAACAAAATCATCAGCCACAACAGCAAAAACAACAGGAACAGCAAAGGATTTCAGATAAAAACTTTTCTTCTGGAAGTGTCATGGAGCAGGGCACTAGTACCACATCAACTACCCAAGCATCATCAACAGGATCAGGCTCTGTGACCCAAAATAAACATCCCCAACGTGGAAATCCAGCACACATTCAGCTACAGATTTCGCAACTTCCAAGAAAACCAGCTTCAGTAATACGTACAGGAGGGAGTGGTGGAAGGAGGTTAGTGGTTGGAGGCTCTGATGGAAATGGACGGACGGTTGGACGTGGCACTTCAGCTTCTCCTTTATTGATCAGTGGTGCAGCAGAAGCTGGGATAGCCGTTTCTCCACTATCTGGTTCTTCTAGCCTGGAAAGCTCTCCTGCAGCCACTCATTCTCGCATCCGCTTGGCAACAAGACCACAAGATACACGGAGCAATTCCATTGACTCCTTAAAAAGTGATCTCAGTAAGTAACTTTTACAGATGATTATATTGTATGACATATTCTTTATGTTAACCAAAGATTTGTTGTGTAAAAATCATTAGTAGTGTGGTTCCTTCATGAGGAATTGTTGACTGTACTAGCCACCCTTGTGGTTATGAAATATTTTTGCTTTTTTTTTTTTTATTTCCTCCATGCATGATCGCTTTTCTCAAATCCATAATCTAAATATACCGTCAGTTTTTATCATTTTCCAGTTCTAGATTGCTAAATTTAAAAAGTATCATTATTTGTTTAGAATTATGACCCTGAAATTCATGGCATTAAATTGGTGTACCCATGTCTCAAGTAATTCTAGAAACTATACTTGAGATTACATTGCTGTATGTATTAACTAATTGCTTTCAATTATTTATAGTACAGTATAGGTTGCAGGGTACATAAACAGTGATTTTGGATTTTGGAGGATTGATCTCCACTCACAATCCATGATTCTGCTTAGTCAATACAGCTGAGTAGGGTTGGCATGGTGCTCCAGGTCCTGAATTGCTGACAGCTACTTTCATTATCATCTTAAAGGCCTTGAGTCATGCTAAGGCCTTCATATAGGAAAATACTACCCTGTAAGGTGGGAAATGGTTAATATATCCCAGTTTTATCTGCTAAATGGATTTAGCAGAAGAAATTTATCAAGATTCGTTTTAGTGTGCTGCTAAGTGCTGCATCTCTAAAAATCTTTTCCAACTGTTTGAATTTTGACTCTGGATTGTTTTCTTGTATGTATGTGTATGTATGTATGTATGTACGTATGTGTGTGTGTGTGCGCGCGCGCAAGTATTTTTTTTTTTTAGTGTGCTTGTTTTTGTCCTGCCAAGGCAGGGTAACCCAAAGAAGAAGAAAAACATTCACTCAAGCACCTTTTTTTCCATAAGTGTGTTGAAAACAGTCAGATTACCCACTAACTGCAACATCCTTATCCCTCTTTTAGTGTGCAGGCACATCTCTTTCCATCTCCAGGTCTCAAGTCCAGCTAACTGGTTTCCCTGAATCCCTTGTAAAAGTTACCCTGCTCGTACTCCAATAGCATCTCCATTAAAAACTACTTGTCTTCATTTACTCCTATGCAACATGCTCACATAAGTCTGCTGGATGCTCAAGCTTGTAGACCTCAAAGCCTCTTGTACCCCTTCCTTCCAACCATTCCTGGCATGACCTCTTTTCCTTCTGCCTTCCACCAGATTTATACACCCTTTTTGTTAACCTATTCCTGTCCATGGTTTCTTCATACCCAAACCATCTCAACCCCTCCTCAGCTTCGAATTGTACCCTTAGTCACCTCACATCACCTTTTAATGTCTACACTGAATTCTCTGCATGATATTCACATCAAACATGACATCTCCACTGCCTCCAGCATCCTCCTCATTGCAGCATTCAACACCCATGCCTCACAAACTGGTACATTTCCTATTTTTTTTCTCCATAGGTAAACATAGTCAAACCACCAATGTTTTTTCCTGTGGTTCACCTTGTCTTTCATAGATCCGTCTTCTGACATGTCCATACACACTGTGTATGTATGTATTAGGGAGGCCCAATAACTTGAAAGCTGGAAATGTTTTTCTCCATAAGGCGGTCCTTGTTATGTATTTGTTGAAATGTAGGTCCAATATACCGTACATGCAAAGACTTACAGCTTGGACACTATTTAGTGGTAGCTATCATTTGCACAGTATTGCACATTATATGCAAATGGTAGGTATTATACCTCTACAGATTGTCCAGTCTGTTAAATTTTTTGCATGTGCAGTGGACCCCCGGATTACGTACTTCTCCAAACTTGAACAATTATGTAAGTGTATTTTTGGGGTCTAAAAGGACTAATCTAATTTACATTTTTCCTTATGGGAACAAATTCGTTCGGTAACGGCACTTGAACAGCATCCTGGAACGAAATAATGATGTAATCCGGGGGTCCACTGTATATATACTTGCATTGCAGCATGCATAGACAGCCTTGTGGAAAAAACATTACAAGTTTTTTTGGACTTCCCTAATGCCCTTGGTGTCTAGTTTATGATTTTTAATCTATCATATGATTTCATTTAATAGTTTTACAGCTATTTATGAAAAAAAATGTATACAGTGGACCCCCAGATTGCGTCATTATTTCGTTCCAGAATGCTGTTCAAGTGCCGTTACCGAACGAATTTGTTCCCATAAGGAATAATGTAAATTAGATTAGTCCTTTTTAGACCCCCAAAAATACACTTACAAAAGCACTTACAAAAATACTCTTACATAATTGTTCGAGTTTGGAGCAGTACGTAATCCGGGGGTCCACTGTACTGTAGTATCCTCTAGGCATCCCTTTCTCCTTTGTTCTCCTTTTTGGTATTGAGAAATCTATTATCTCTTCTTTCTTATCCTTTTATGATGAACCTCTTAACTGTGGCAAGCCATGCATTTTTATTTCCCCATTGTGTGTAGCAAAATTTAAAGAAAAAAAAAACTTAGCTTGAAAGACCCTATTTCTTTTTTAATAATTTAAAAAATAAAAATGAAGTAAAAAAAATTATGATTTTGTGTGTTGAAGTTGCCGAAAGCAATCACTCGTTGGCAACTGTGGGTTAAATAAACACTTATGTTTACTAGTTTATGATACAGTAGGGCCCCACTTATACGACAGGTTAGGTTCCAGGCTACCGCCGGAAAGCAGAACGCCATTTTTTCCACTTATAAATGCATATAAATGCCAGATAACAAGTTTACACTAGCATATATTAAGTTAGCAATAGAACTAGGCATTAACCCTTTGAGGGTCCAAGCCGTAGATCTACATCATGAGCTCAGCTCATTTAGATAAGCTGTGAGCAGTAAATTTGGGCCTAGATATGAGAGAATGCATCTATGTGGTAAGTATGCACCATATAAAACAAATCCTGCAGCATGCAGTGCATAATGAGAAAAAAATTTGACTGTGTTTTTGGATTGAAACACCGACTTTGCAGTGTATTTTTGTATAGTTTTTATGGTTGTATTCATGGTTTCTTGGTCTCATTTGATAGAATGGAAGATATATTACAGAAATAGAGATGATGTTGATTGGTTTTATTATTGAAAATAGTTGAAATTAAGCTCAGAGTAGCGGAAATATTCCATTTTTGCAGATGTTCAAGAGTAAACAAATGACGTCACGCGTCCAATACACGTCAATTGGTGGGTCTAATATACATTCACGAATGCGCTGATGTTATATCTCTACAATCATTACAATAATGCATAACAGTAAATCTTCTATTTTTTGGTGTGAATAAAAATTCTTTATGTAAATAAAAAATAAAAATGGAATTCATGTGTAAAGCCTGGAAACATAACTAATAAACAGAAGAAATGTTATTTTAGTGCCCTGCATTGTTTATTCTGGACCTTATTTTGAAATTGGAATATTTTGAACCTTGTGTGAAATTGGCCAAATTACCAATTTTTGATCACTTGATTGGGTAGTTGAAATAGTTGATTGCTCAATCGATAAAATAGAAGTAATACTAGTGAAATAGCTAAGAATTTGGTCAACTGGAATAATGTAATTGGTCTAAAATAGGAGTCGAAGTGGGCAAAATTGCCAGTGTAAATATCACTGATGCAGTAAAATTCACGTGAAATTTCATCAATTTTCCTTCTAATTTTGTACTTTTTGTTTTATTACATTCAGAAAAAGATTCTCTACCATTTCATAAGAAAAAATAATTTTTTTTTTAAATTCTTAGACCCTCAAAGGGTTAAAAACAATAAAAGTACAATGCACACACAGTACACTCATTATTTGCATTAAAATATTTGTAGTCTTAATGTAGGGTGAGATGTGAGTAGTATTTAACCCTTAAACTGTCCACACGTAGATCTACGTTCACCTGCGTACTGCTCCGAATACATATTTTGAAAAAAAAAAAAAATTTAAAAATGAAGAGCGCATTTTTATAAACAGGATAGGCTAAAAAAAAAATTTAGGACCAGTACTTACCAAGATATAAGCCCGCCAATTTGGTGCTGGATGCTCACCTGACGGCAACATCAAGTCCTGGCTTGCAGAAGTATTGCCGATATACTTTTTTTTCTAGTTTTTATTTTAATTTATATAATTTTTATGTTCTGATAATTACAATTTATAATAGTTCTTGTGATTTCATAGCTAATCTTTGTTCTAACACTAATATTAGGTACTGAAATAGTACTCAAATAGTCACAATCACACCAGCAGGTGAACATTTTCACCTGCCTTGGTCATTTACTATTGTCTATAAATATATACTAAGTATTTATAGGTCCCAGCAATGTTTTAGACATCCTGGAGTATATATGAAACTCCTTGAAGAATGGTGTTATGACAATTGCCAGATAACTGCTGATAATGCAGTGACATTGATGAATGAATGTGTGCAGGGAGCCCTTGCTTTTTCACTCTGTATCTATCTATCTATCTGTCTGTTTGTCTGTCTATCTGTCTGTCTATCTGTCTGTATCTGTCTATTTGTCTGTATCTGTCTATCTGTCTGTCTGTATCTGTCTATCTAGCTCCGCTTATCTGTCTTTCTGTCTGCCTGTGTGCCTGGAGTATATGAAACTCCTTGAAGAATGGTGTGTTGACAAGTGTCAGATAACTCTTGACAGCCCAGTGACATTTGATAAATGTCGGCAGTGCTGGAGGGAACCCTCCCTTTTTCAATGTCTGTCTGTCTATCTGTCTGTTTGTTTGTCTAGCTCTGCTTATGTCTGTCTAACTCTGCTTATCTGTTTTTCTGTCTGCCTGTGTATGTGTCTTTCAGTCTGCTTGTCTCAGTCTCAGAGTGCGGCTCATAAACCAACAGGTATTATACACGATGCAGAAGTGATGATGCGTATTACTTGCCAGTCATGCTTATTATGTCTTATATCTACAAGCATTGTATAGCACTTTGCCTGGAATTTTTGGGTTATCCTAGGTAATTTACGCTATGTAAAATAACTACTTATGTGTACATGTGAGAGAGACAGATATATAGGACATATAGATATAGATAGATATATAGATAGACAAAGATATAGACAGACAAAGATATAGACAGACAAAGATAAAGACAGGCAGAGATATAGACAGATAGAGAGACAGCCAAAGCCAGCCAGCCTGCCGAATACATAAGAACATAAGAAAGAAGGAACACTGCAGCAGGCCTACTGGCCCATGCAAGACAGGTCCATGTCACCCCCCAGCTTAGACCAATGACCCACCTAGTCAGGTCACATCCTCTGAAGGCAGGAGCATGGCATCAGACCTAGTAGCACAAGCTAGTCAGGTCCAACTCACACCCACCCACAGCCACTCATGTATTTATCTAACCTATTTTTACTTTCCTCTTATAAGGGGAGTGTTAATGCGACATGACATCAGTGAATCCCTGGTGTTTGCCACACTATTTGCTGTAGCTGGCACTCAATTGAACTGGTGCTCCCACAAGGTACTAAGTGGTCCCAGATTTTTTTAATACTGCACACACTGAGGGCGCAGACCCATTCTCTCATGTCTAGGCGACTCAGGCCTATCACACTAAATTTGAAGGAATGAAAAATAAAATGTAGATCTAAATTCGGAGCAGTACACACGCGAACGTATATATACGTTTGGACAGTTTAAGGATTAATTGTAGGAAATCAGGTTTAGGAGGTATGGTAGATAGCCAGGCCACCCACCCACACGTAATATACTACAATATTTAAAGTGCCCCAGAGCAATAAAATGCATATACAGTGGACCCCCGCCTAATGCGCACCCCAGAAATCGTACAATTTTTTTTTTTTTCCAAACAAGTCGGCCGTCTCCCACAAAGGCAGGGTGACCCAAAAAGAAAGAAAATCCCCAAAAAGAAAATACTTTCATCATCATTCAACACTTTCACCACACTCATACATAATCACTGTCTTTGCAGAGGCGCTCAGATACGACAGCTGAGAATAGTCCCTCCCAGCTGTCACTATCCCAGACCCCTCCTTTAAAATGCAGGCATTGTACTTCCCATTTCCAGGACTCATGTCCAACTAAATCAATTAACTGGTTTCCCTGAATCCCTTCACAAAATGTTACCCTGCTCACACTCCAACAGCTCGTCAGTATAATATTGTAAGTGCTTGTGGAAGTGTATTTTTGGGAGTCTGAAATAGACTAACCTACGTGACATTATTTCTTAAGGAAGTAAATTCGTTCGGTAATGGCACTTGAGCAGGCTTCTGGAATGAATTTTGCTCGTTAGGCGGGGGTCCACTGTACAGTACATTCATTACTTACCTTAAAATATTTGTAGTCTTAATGTAAGGTGAGAGGTGAGTAAACGAGGTAAAACAAATAAACAAGAGAGAGAGAACGAGTAAATGAGAGAGGAGAGAGACGTGGAGAATGTAAACAAACAGACGACCACGTCTGGTTATGGTTGATACATGTTCATCTACACCTAGCATCTCATATTTATGTTAATTTATTATACTGTGGGGTGTATGTATCATGTTTATATGTTACATAGTGTGTTTATTATATAATTTTGAAAAAATATAATAGAGGGATTAATGAAAATGTTTATATTAACATAATATACGACATTTAATGCACCTCAGTGATTATTATTACGTATTATTATCATTATTAATATGGCATCCTCGAGACTAATAAGACACTCTTAGTGGTTTTAATATGTACTTGCACACCAGCACAGTGTGTGAGTTTATTTAGGTACAGGTACAAATACAGTGAACCCCCGGTGTTCGTCCTGCTCCAAACTCGCCCTTTTATGTAAGTGTATTTTTTTAAATGCTTTTGTAAGTGTATGGGAATAAATTCGTTTGGTAATGGTACTTGAACAGCATTCTGGAACGAAAAAAATAACGAAAACCGGGGGTCCACTGTAAGTATAATTATCAGAGCACAGTGGACCCTCGTTTTTTGTAATTAATCCGTTCCAGAGAGTGTGACTAATGGCGAAATTGACGATTTGCGAATCCATTTTCCCCGTAAGAAATAATGTAAATCCAATTAATCCATTCCAGACACCCAAAAATATTTAAAAAATTATTTTTTTTATATTAAATAAAGATTTACATACAGAAAACAATGAGAAATAAAGTACACCTACCATCCGACTTACGACCAAGCTTGGTTCCGACCAACCGGTCGTAAGTCAAAATGGACGTAAGTCGAACCTTACAAGTGAATATCAACATCACAATTTTTGTAATGATTTTATTTTATTATTTTATTTTGGTATTTCATTTTTACTTACTTTTTATGCTGTTAGTGCTGTATACTGTAAGGTTTAGGAGAACCACTGTGTACAACACAAACACTTTTTTATTTACCAGAACATTTGCATAGAAAACATGGTCGTAAGTCGAGTGGTCGTATGTTGAGCAGGTCGTAAGTTGGATGGTAGGTGTACATACAGATATACATATATCAATAATAACAGCATGGAAGACAGGAAGAGGGGAGAGGATGAAGGTGCATACACTATTGTTTGGAAGGGGAATCCCCTTCCATAAAGACTTCAGGTACTAAGTCCTTATCCGGGGTTACTTCCCTTCTTTGTCTTTTATTGCCACAGTACATTCATTACTTACCTTAAAATATTTGTAGTTTTAATGTAGGGCAAGAGGTGAGTAGTATTTATTTGTAGGAATTCAGTGTAGGTAGCCTGTAGATGTAGGTACACATATGTAGCCCCATCCCCCCGGGCTACACTACACAGCCATATTATTACATCGACATACCATGTTCACTGAGTTTAATCATTTTTAACATTTACCTTTAGATGCCATCATAAACAAAGGGAGAAGTATAATGAATAATTCATGCCAAGAATTGTAAACAAATGCATATGAAGGGCGGTTACTGGGCGAGACGCCAGATTCACAGTTTTCTCTAACGCTGAATCAGAGAAAATGTAATGTTTACTCTCCACCCGACTCTCCACTCAATAGCATATAAACATTGCATGTTTATATGCTATATGCTATGTAACGTGTTTCTTATATAATTTTGAAGAAAATATCATAGGTGGATTAACGAAAATGTCTATATTAACCTAAAATAAGACATTTAATGTGCCCAAAAGTGATTATTATTAAACATACTGACTCACGAATGCGGCATGCCTGCTACACTCCCTGCATGCCTGCTACAGTCCCTGCATGCCTGCTACACTCCCTGCCTTCCTGCTACACTCCCTGCATGCCTGCTACACTCCCTGCTTTCCTGCTACACTCCCTGCATGCCTGCTACATTCAGCCACACACACACCACTTTCATATTTTGTAATGATTTCTTTCTTAAATTCAAACATGTTTCTCACCTTCATTACCAAAGGGCTGGCACTAGCTTTCTTTGGGCCCATGGTGGCTTATTTAGCAGTTGCAAGCACAAAAAAGAATGGAATATTATGAAATGTATCGTATGAACGCATGAGGTGACAGTCACTTTCTGATAAACAATTCCATACTGATTGTGAATGGTGTGTAGGGCTGCTCGGCCGCTCTCGTATGCGTTCAGGACGAATGACTATTTGCGAGTCAAACGACGATTTGCGATTCAAATTTTTGACGAAAAAACATTACGATTTGCAATGATTACGAAATACGAGGGTCCACTGTAAAATAAAACATGAAATAGCTTTAAAGCACTTGAAATTTTGGAAACTTTCCGGACATAATAGAGCCGTGGTGCTCACAGAGCTCATGGAGAATGTAAATGAACCAGGTTGGGCGCGGTGACTGTATTCCAAAGTCAGGTGGGGGGAGCCATATTCAGTGAAACCTTGGTTTTCGTTTGCCCTGGTTTTCATCGAATTTGGTTTTCGACGACAATTTTTTTTTTTTTTTTTTTTTTTTAAATATTGTCCTCAATTTTGCATTCATCATCTTGGTTTTCGTCCGCCGTACCGAACCTGTCCACCTGCCCATGCCCACACATGCATTCTGAGTCAGTCTGGCTTTGTTGGTGGTAGTGATGATGGTACTGGGTGGTAGTGGTTGTGATGGTGGTAGTGATTGCGGTATAGGGTGGTCGTGATGGTGGTAGAGGGTGGTAGTGATGTGGTAGAGTGTGGTAGTGGTTGTGATGATGGTAGAGGGTGGTTGTGATTAAATAACAAAAAAGGCACAATACCGTGACTGGAACAATACACACACAACCCGCACATATAAAAGAGAGGAGCTTACGACGACTTTTCGGTCCGACTTGGACCATTTACAAAGTCACACTAACACACAGAGACGGGGGAAGGGGTATTTATAGGCAGGCAGACAGGGGAGGGTACCAGAGAGTGGGGTACTAATGAAGTAAGTAGTGGAAGTGGTAGTAGTGTAGTAATAGTAGTAGTGGAGACAGTCAAATTCTAGAGGAGCACTGCAATGAGGCTAGCGGCCCGCAAGGGTGGGCCGCTAGCCCACCCAAGCGGGTGGGGAGGAAAGGAAAGGCGAATAAAATAAAGGACAAATACAAGGCAAAAGAAAAGAAAGAAAGGAAAACCTATAGGAGGAAAAAGGAGAAGAGGGAAGAGAGGAAAGGGGAAGGAATCAGGTTAAGTCACGGGTGTTCTGAAGTTTAGAGCATTTAACAATGTAATGAGTGTGTTAGTGTGACTTTGTAAATGGTCCAAGTCGGACCGAAACGTCGTCGTAAGCTCCTCTCTTTTATATGTGCGGGTTGTGTGTGTAGTGGTTGTGATGGTGGTAGAGATAACCTCTCCTCCCTCTCCCCTCCTCGCCATCTTCCATACGCCAACAGGAGTCTTCAATAAAGGTAAAACTGATTTAAATGTTCATTTACCCATTAAAATTAGTGCTTTATATTTATTTCTCATTGTTTTCTGTATGTAAAACTATAGTTAGTCTCTATAAAATGTATTTTTTGTTAATATTTTTGGGTGTCTGAAATGGATTAATTGGATTTACATTATTTCTTATGGGAAATATTGCTTTAGTTTTCGTCACTCTCTGGAACGAATTAAAAATGAAAACCAAGGTTCCATTATAGTGAGTTTTGGTCATAATTTGAAATGTCCGTATTAGCGGAACGCCATGAGGCGAAATGCCGTAAAGCGGGGGCCCTACTGTATTTAATTTGTTTTGTGGTGCTGTACTTAAAACATGGAAGATGCATAGCCTCACATGGAATATAAAATATAAATTAGTACAAATACAGTGGTACCTCGAGTTACGATATTTTTCGTTCGAGAATGCTGTTCAAGTGCCATTACCAAACAAATTTATCCCCATAAGGAATAATGTAAAATAGACTAGTCCTTTTACACCCCCAAAAATATACTTACAAAAGCATTTAAAAAAATAAACTTACATAAAAGGGCGATTTTGGGGACCATTGTAACTCGAGGTACCACTGTAATTGTTTTTGTATTTTGATTGCTCTTGTCTTCCAACACTATGCAGAAGGAAATCCTATGATGTTACAATTGTTTGAAGGTTTAATAATTCTCAAAACATGGAAATAAGTCACATTGCTTGACTTTATTTGGTTACACTGGGTTAACCCCTTGACTGTGTTCGATGTACTTATACAGTACATCAGTGCTGGTACTGTGTCCAACGTATTAGTACACAGGTGCTGGTACTGTGTCCGACGTACTAGTACATACATCAGTGCTGGTACTGTGACGTACTAGTACACAGGTGCTAATACCTGTGTCCGATGTACTAGTACACAGGTGCTGGTACTGTGTCCGGCGTATTAGTACACAGGTGCTCGTACTGTGTTCAATGGACTAGTACACAGGTGCTGGTACTGTGTCCAATGGACTAGTACACAGGTGCAGTACTGTGTCTGATGTACTAGGACACAGGTGCGGTACCGTGTCCGATGTACTAGTACGCACAATTTTTTGTACCCACAGATCTACCTCCTGCCAATTTTTGACCTCAGAACAACTCTTTGGGTCTTCTTCCATCTATACTCATACATTTGAAAAAATCTAAAGCCATCAGGGTCCACACATTGTATCATGGTTAACTACTCAGGCAAAAGTAAATAAAGAAACCAGTAGCTGTTGTTCCACCACCAGTTTCTGTACCAGCCAATAGTGTGTGCAAATGACTAAAAGATGACTTATTCAAAATTTATTACAATTTCATGATACAGTGGACCCCCGAGTTTCGTAAACCCCGGAAATCGTACAAGTATGTAAGTATAAAATTATAAGTGCTTGTGGAAGTGTATTTTTGGGGGTCTGAAATAGACTAACGTACGTGACATTTTTCCTTAAGGGAGTAAATTCGTTCGGTAATGGGGCTTGAGCAGACTTAAGGAGTGAAGTTTTTATGAAACTCGGGGGTCCACTGTACAGTGAAATTCAACTACAAAGCACACTAAGTACAGTGGTACCTCAACTTACGTTGTTATCATCTTACGTTATATTCGATATCCGTTACTTATAACGTAAGAAATTTGAATGCGACATCCGTTGATTGATTCGTCTTACGCCTTTCGTACCGGACCTGTCCGCTTGGAGCCCAGCTGAGCGCGCACTCCAGGGAGCGTCAGTGTGCTATTGTTTACAAGCGAGAGCGACCACCCACCCACACCCACGCATTCATA